>VZTT01017584.1:44887-62208 GCA_013400855.1 Buphagus erythrorhynchus | reverse complement strand
TATCTTCTGTGTAATCTGTTTCCTGTCTTTCTTTGTCAACCTTTTTTTTCTTTTTTTCATTTTCATTCTTTTCTCTATGGAGGGATGCAGAAGAAGTGGTTCACTTGGTTAGAGCTCACCATTTTTTCCTTTACAAAAAAAATTATGGAAAACCTTGAGAAAAGGGCATCTTGTCTTGCATCATCTACACATTCTAATATGTTTTTCTTCCCATTCTGAAAGGTGTTTTCACCTTTTCACTGCCATTTCCAGAGGCTGTCCAGACTGAAGGCGTGGAATGAATCAGTTGCATGAAGCATGGGAAATAAATAAATGTCAGAAACCATTTCTAATCTGCAGAGGAGCTGAATGCCTCCCAGTACTGAAGGGACTCTTTAGAATGGCTTTTTGTCAGAATCCACGCCAAAGTTTTGTTGTAAGGCCAACCTTTTCTGCCAGGTACAATGGAAAGGTTCAGCCAGATCCCAGCAGCACTTGTGGTCTGTGTGTGTTTGTGTGTGTAGATGCATATTCACACATGCTGCTGGGTAAACTGAGCTACAGCTTTATCAGTGGTGGGCTGAAAAGTCTATTACTCTGGATAAGAATATGAGTTTATCAGTTATAACCATGATTTGGGCTCGCAGGGTGTATTAACATAGAAGCTTTTATATATCAAGAGTATCTGCATAATTGGAAGGATACATCGCAGATAGAAGGGTTTAAACAGATGCTTCTAGCAAGGAATTTCTTCCATTTTGTTTGTTAAGACTCTATTTTCTCATTCTACCCTCAAGCTAGAATTATAAAGATGTAATCTGTCTTCCTCCCCGCCACCATCCTTCCACCTTCACTCTTCTGCTTCTCTCTTTGTTTATTATATCTTCTCTTTGAGGCAATAAGCAAGAAGAAGAATTCTCAGTTTGGCTTCAGAAAAAAAAAAAAAAAAAGTAGGAAAAAGCTCTACTCATTAACCCTCAAGCAACACCACTGCTTAAGTTTCTGTTGGTAAAGAATCCAACACCTCCTGGGGATGTAAGCAAGCAAGTTTCGTGCTATATTGCACAAAGTTAAGATTCTGCCAGCTGTCAGCTGCCACTTTAGTTACTTTAGAGTGCTCAATCTTATTACAAATCAAAACCCATGGGCAGGGACCACAGAAAGGTTATCCAAAGAAAGTGCCCCCTGCACAGGAGCTTGCCATGAACAGGACAAGTTAACCACAGACACGTGAACAAATTACCATGGAAACCATCCAAGTCCATGATCCTAACCTGCCACAAAAGCCAGGTAATTTGAGCAAGGTTAGCAGGCAATAAGAGAGCTTGTTATGTCTAATTAGCTAAATGTGCACTTACAGCTCTTCCTATCCACCTGCCATTTAAGATTTTTAGTTTTTCTCCCTCTGTGCATTAATTTCTCATTGTTATCCCCTTCATATGCAGTTGTCCAGACTCAAGTTTTTGTTATTCATTGTCCACGTGGCAGGTAACACCACACGATGGAAATTAATGCTCCTTATTCAGCTGTCATTCCTGGTTTGGCATTCCTGTGGCATGGGTCTCTCTCTTCAAATGTTCCTCTGACCACAAAAAAACACTCTGCTCTTCTATGAAGCTCTCCTTTCATCACACTAGAAAGGAGCTGAAAAAGAAAGGCTCCGTAAAGCTCTCATAATTTTTTTCAATCAATTCATATTCTGAAAAGTGTAAAATTTTCCCTGAATTAATATTGACATGGGGAAGATCAGTGCCATTAGTTTAATAAAGTTACTCTGCAATATTTCCTGTAATGAGATTGTTTGACAGACCTTTCTAATAAACTTCAAAATTACTAAACCCTCAAAATTAATTACATGTTCCAGGACAAACAACCACAATGATTCACCACTCCCATTTTCTGACAGCTCATCCCTCTCCCATTGCATCCAGTAACTTTTTCTCTTAAAAGCAACTCAAGTAAATCCTCATCTCATTGCATTGATTGACTTTTTTCTTTAAAAAGCAACTCAAGGAAAACGTGGAAGAGTGAAACATTATTCTGTAGTCTATGCATAGTCTTTGATACCTCATATTTTTCAGCATGTGCTTGCTTCAGTAAATGATTTATAAAAAAAAAAGGAAAAATAGCATTGTAGTCCAAATCTTCATAAATCTATTATAAATTCTTCCTCTGCCTCCCTTCTGTCAAACACTTACTTCAGCAGCCTGGACAGAATCGCTGAATACCAGCAGACCACAACCTCATGGAAATGAATGGAGGAAGGAGAGTTTCTTTCAATTTTATTTTCACTGCCAGAAACTTAAGATGATGTTCCCTGTCTGCCTGCAGTCTGGATCTGGGAGTATGCTTAGATGTAAAAACTGTATACCAGAATATATGTGTGCTGCTCTCAAAAGTGATGGGAAGCAATGTGTGCTGTTAGGACAAACAACACTCTACTGCTTTTTTTTTTGTTACCCTTTTATTCCAGTGTTGGAAATTCATATTCAGCTCAGGCAAAAGAGGACTTCCAGAACTCAATTCCAGTAGTCTGTCCATGTGACTAAAAATGAGACATATGGCTAAACATAAGCTTTGGCCACTTTGGCTGAAAAGATTATTCCACTGGTGTGAATCACTAATACTTTGGTTGTTGGGTGGTTTTCTTTTTCTTAATTTAGAGTTCTTGTTTATATGTATAAACGTGCACAAATAAGTATATACCTGTTTCTGCTTCTTCCTTGATTTGCATTTAGGTCTCCAGATTTCTTTCTGGTTCCCTTCAAATTTCTTGAATCACATTTCTCAGTCATCAGCAGACAACTGAGGAGAATAGAACACTGAAAACAGAGCCCTGATCTTCCCTTCTTACTGACTCCTTCCTTATTCTTATATTTTCATGTTGGTTGAGTGTTTTCAGGACAAAATATTGATGTTAAAGACAAAGTAATATGATATCAGGGAGATTTGCAAAGGTTACCAGGAATTAAGTTTATTTACTCAGTCCCCAGTGTGCTTAGTGCCTATGTCCTGATGAAGAACTGAAGTCAAGTGGAAATTTAATGCCTAACACATAACTGAAAATACCTACACAAGTTTACAGATAGGTAAAAGATATAGAGGCTGTCTCTACTGGACTGATAGTCAACTTGTGCTCAGAAAGCAATAGAAACCACTTAAATTGTTAAAATAAGGGTTGAATGCCACTAATTTTCTGTGTGCTTAAAAAGAGGTCTAAAATGTACATTTGCAGCTCCTTTTAAGTGTAATTTTTTAAAACAAGCATCTGCTGTGAGCAGATGATAATTGATTTGTTGTTGTTGCTTAAAAAAATTAAAAAAAAAATCCTTTCTTGTGAAAATAGCACTGTAATTCCTAGATTTTTTTCCCCTTACAAAAAGCAGTGCATGTCCATGTGAAACTGATGCAGAAATGTCTTCTTTTTGCGACCATCTTATGGCCATCTATGTCTTCAGCTGAGCATTGCAATCAAAGAACCTTTAAAGATGATGGACAATTTAGAAAATTGTCAGATCTCTGAAAAATGCTTTTAGCAATTGACATGAACTTATTCATCTTGAAGACAGATGCTAAGGATTTAACACTTCCACGTTCTCTTCAAATTAGACCCAGAGCTATTGCTGACTGATGCAGGATCATGTGGCTTTGAGTATCCAATTCAGTCAGATCCTGAGGCCTTCTCTTTAGAAACACTTCCTGATGTAAAGATGCTTTAACCCACTCATCAGTCATGCTTTTGACAAGATAAAGTCAAAAGAGTACAGCCTGTAGTGGAGAAGAACAACTTCAAAGTCTAATCTGCAGACAGCACCCTGATTCTGTAGTGATTCTTGCATGAAATGAGATGTTGATTGTTATTTAGCGTTGTATCTGTGAAATAATGAAATAGTATTGTCACAAGTTGGAAACAACAGACCAAAACATGTGTTTTGCTAAATTTGCAGCTAAGCAACTGCATGGAGGATGTTTATCTTTATTTTGCCCAAAGCAGGAATGAAATTACCTGGAGGAATAGCTCCTATGTCACAGGAATGTTCTGGATCCAAAAGGTGGAAAAATAATAAAATTCCAAAAATAAGAGAATGACTATACAGATATTAGTAATCTTCATCACAAAAGATGCTAAAAATCTGCAGGAATAATTCAAGTTCAAATTGAATCTAGAAATTTTTATGTATGAAAATGCATGAGAGATATATTTAAATAAAATAGCTAGTGTTAGCTTAGAGTTTTCTCACAAGAGTGTAGAAAGTACTATAGCAGAGAAAGTGTCAGTCTAATCTAACAGGGGTCAATAGTGAATTGCATAAGAACAAGTGTTCAGTGATGCTTCATCAGATTTCTTTGAAAACCCCCAACAATTTGCAGTTCCCTTGGATCAAATAAAAATATGTTTCTTCTGTGCTCAGAACAGACTTTAAGTAGAATTTCATGTCACACCTTTGTGACTAACCAGGTGAGAAGTATATTATTTGGAACAGACCAATCTCTCTGGTTTTGTCTAAAAATTTTTATGGCTTTCCTTTAGTAAAATGACCAATTAATTTTACAATCCCACAGTCTCCACACTCCCTCCATTAAAAATAACGCACAAAGATCATCACAGAATTCTGTTATTTTCTGCATTGCTAAAGCTGCATTTTCCTTCCTGTCCATTCTTTCCTTCCTAAAGCAAAACCCAAGTTACGAGGGGAAAGGAAGAAATTTCTGAGCCTCTGTAATGTGAATTTTTTCAGAGGTTGGAGCAATTGAGGATGAGATGTGCATTGCTGGACCATGTGCTATTCCCATCCAGGCTCTTCAGGCACAAATTCACACAGCAAAACTTCATCTTCTCCGTGGTCCAGTCTGCTAATCCTCCCTACACCCATGGCCATTCTAGCTGGACCCCATTCTGGTCACCAAAAATGCTTTAGTGTGAAACCCCCAAAAAAGTGTCACAGAGTGACAAGGGCAAAAGGGAAACGTCACTCTAGAGAGGGAGAAAGAGGAACAGAACTAACTGCAACACCTTGATAATAATAATGAATTCTGTGGTGTCATAGTCCTGAATGCCTGCAAAGATGAGCTTGCAGAATTGCCTGCCATGAAATCGGAGTGAGGTTTCTCCAACTAATTACTTCTGAAGATTTCCAAATGCATTTAAGAGTAATGGTACTGACATGAAATTCTCCTCTCACGTTTCTATACCATGTTACTCATTAACTGTGCAGGCTCTTGAGAACAGGACTGTTTATCCAGGGACTGAGGGGAAAAAGTAAGGTACACTTGTTTGGTTGAATGAAAAATGCTGTTTTGTGACAATAGAAACTAGTTGTGGAGTCCAGTGGAATCCTGGCCAAATCAAATAGTTAACTGCAATGCTTACATTTGGGAATGGGACCACACATTAAGTTAAAATGTTTACTATTTTTATTATTATATTCAGAAGAAAAAGTTTCAGCATTATACTTTTAAGCAGTAATTCACTTTAAAATTAAGTTAAAATTTGGCAAGAAAGCAGAATGTTTGACATTGAGGGAGATAGAAACAGGAGGTTTTAATGACAAGGATTTCCATTTAACTTTTGCATTTTCTGTGCACTTGTTTAGAACTGAAACATAGTCATATTGAATGTCTGGCCACAAAAGGTCACGCTGGTTCCACACAAGCTCTAGTCTTCAACATTTTTTTCAGACTAAATTGATTTTTAATTGATCTCGGTTTTTCCCGTTCTTTCAGAAACATCATTGCTCAGTGGCAAGAATATGATAGGCAGTTTATAAATGCAAAGATCTGAAGAAAGAGAAGGGTAAAATGCCTTGGAACATTTTCTTTAATTTTCTTTAAAAAGATATTCCATGGCATGTATTATGTGAACAAATAACAACAGCATTGCTTGCCTTAAGAAAACAGAAAGATTGATTTTTCTTGGTTTTTTTTTTTTATGTTTCTGCTCGTGTTTTCAACCCCAGCCACTTCTGTAATAGCCAAGTGTTTGAGCTTTGACCTGAACAATAGAATTTCACACTTGGAAAAATCCCTATACCAGCCTGCAGGAAGTCTCTGCCACCATGCCTCTTGATACAACACTTGTCCAAGGAAAAGATGTAGTAATTGTCAAAACTGACATAGCTATAATGGATCTGCTCTTTGGTTAGTGGTTTACACTGCATGTTTCTCAAAACACCATTCAAATTTTTACAATGAATGCCTTTGGCTGAAAGAAAGGCAGGAGGCAATATAGGAGCAGACAGCTCAGCCCTTGCTGGACACATCCATCGAAGTGAAGAGCTTCTCCCTGTTCCAGGAAACAAGCAGAATTATGAGAGGAAAAGGTCTCAAGTTGACCAGAGAAGGCTTGGATTGGATATCAGTAAAAATGTCTTCACTGAAAGAGTGATCAAGCACTGGAACAGGTTCCCAGGACAGTGGTGGAGTCACCGTTCCTGTAATTGTTGAAAAGACATGTAGATGTGGCACTTCAGAACATGGTTTAATGGTGGGTTTGGCACTGTTACATTAATGGGTTGATTTGATGACATTATAGGTCTTTTGCAACCTAAATTATTCTGGGATTATATGATTAATGAGAAAGCTCACAGTTGTTCTGTGGGAGTGTCTTAAGTCACTCAGTGCTAGGATTAAAAAAACACTGCTCATGTCAGTCTGCAGCGATTCTTTTCCATTTTGTTGTCCAGGATGACATTCTTTTTCTAGACCCGTGAGATTACTTTTTTCTTTTGGCAAGTTACTTATTAGAGACTGAGAAAAATGGGAATACTTTTGATCTCTACAGATCTTTCCTCTAATATGTTATGGGTTTACACCTGTACCAAAAGCTGATTATATTTGTCCCCATATGCTGATGGAATGGGCTGATTATATTTGTCCTGATATGCTAATGGGGAGGGACCCAAACATATGTGTGGACTCTTCTTCGTTGCCTGCTTATCTCTAAACTGATACATAGGTGCTAATAAACAACTTGCCACCTGGAACTTCTTTTCTGGAATGAGACTTATAGAGAGACATAAAAAAAATCCACCAGATCTGAAGGGGAAGGATGTTGATCTTTCTGGGACACTACTGAGAACTTTTCCTACTCCTATTCATGGCTATTCCTATTATTTTTATATTCCTACATTCATACTCCTTTTATCATTTACTGTTTACTGATGCAAACAAGGCTGCTCAGTATGCTGTTTCCCTCCCTAATCAGTAACTTTTCCTTACAACTCTCATAAATTATTGCCTGTAAAAAATGCAAACCATGATCAAAACCAACAGAAATTCCTCCTATTTCCTTCAGTGGGATTTAGATGAGCACTCTTTTGAGCAACATGTGTACCCTTCTGTCTCTGATCTAGACCATGTGCCTTCAGAGGAAAAAAAAAATACTCACAGAACAAGGTTTCTCAATATATAATTATCCGGAATTATATAACTGAGTTATATGATGACTACCAGGGTAGAAGTCTGTAAGAAAAATTTAGTCGAGTTCTTGCAATGCTTAGCACTCCACCTGCAGCCTCCAGATTTCTCCATGGCAATCTGGAGGTCCCAGTTATGAGGGGAAAACTGCAAAAGCCATCTGAAGTAGACTATGCTGTAGAAAGGATGAGATGCACAAGTGGAAATTCATTGCTTCCCAGCCTGAAGACCCCCACTAACTCACCCAGAGTCAAGCTGTTGACTATGATAGTAAAATCTCCTCCAGTGAAATCCACTTTGGGATCCTTCTGATGCTGCCATGACCAATGGAGGTAACATAGCTGAACTCAAAATAATCTGATCCTGATGGAAGCTTTCCAGCTAATGACAGTCCAAGGGCAGAGGCAGACTATTGATCTGTTTAGTTTCTGTGCACTTTCCATCTCAGATACAGGTATTTGGTATTTTTATGTCTGCCCATGGGGGCCAGTGGTTGCCAGTGCCTCCCCACCCACCACCCAGCCCAGGTGTTTTTGTGCAGGAGCTGACCTCAGTGGGGAGCTGGCTGTCATAAAGGTGGCAGCTCATCCATCACAGCCTTCGCAGGCTGTCGGCGTTGCATTTAATCTCACTTGTAATTTTCCAGGGGAGGTTTGCAAAAGCCACAAACAGAATCCTAATGCTATATAATGAGGTTAGTAGCCAGTGAATACTTCCCCTCAGGAGGAATGTGGGCTCTGCTCTAGCTGCCCTCAGCTCTGCAGAGATGGGAAATTCCCAATTCAGCCTACAGTCCCATGTGCTGTCCACGTGCTGTTGGAACAGGTATGTGTTTTCTAGACAAGATTCAGTCATATGTTGTCACAGGCATACTTCCCTCTCAACTCACATGTGCTCTCAGAAATGGGCACTCAGAATCCTGCACTTTATAAAAGCAGACTTTTCCAGCCAATGGCATATCATATCCATGAGGCTTCATTCCCATTTTATAGATTTGGGAGATCTTGCTCATTGATTATACTGCAAGCTTCAAGTCCTTCTGTAAATCTTGACCAAAACCCAACCCAGACAACCACAGTTTTTAAAAGTTTGAACCAAGCTCAGGAAACTTCTTTAACCTCTGAAATTTTCCTTTTTCTTTATGTTCACCTTCATTCCCTTCTTGAGGTTTACCAGCACAGAAATGAGCTAAGTTGGAATCAATATGACCAGAATTATACTCTTGGAAACAATGCCAGATTCAATCAAGAAGGGTTACTCTAAGGATGAGATATAAAGCTCTGCTTCCCAGATATATATTCAATAGAATGACCTCTCCCCCTGACCTGTCTGTCCATGTCATGCTGACAGATCATATCTTCCCCTGATACAGACCCATGGAAGCTGCAATTTGTCAACAAGTCCCTGGGCTGTCCAGATCTGGAATGGATTTCTATGATATAGTTTCTCTTCTGGCTATAAGATGGGAACAGGCTAAATCCCGGGAATTATGTGGGCCTCAGTCACCTCATCAAGCTTTATCCCTTGTTTCTCATTCCATAGGTGTCTAGCCCCTTGACCGAATAATGAACCAAGAGAAAAATGTGCATTTTTTCCCTAGACACCTATTTATATTTACAGATTCTTCAGCAAGCAGATCAGTTAAATTACTATGTCTATATTCATTGTTGCTGGAAGCAGTAATGATAATTATTACAATGTTATATTTTTAAAAAAAATTATGTTTTCAGCCTTGAAGCTGAAAAACATCAGCTAATCATCCTGAAATTGTTTGTGCCAGGTGTCCTCCTCATGCTGAACTTGCTCTTAAAATTTTGCTGAAGCAGTTAATCAGCTCCTGAGGGCAAGATTTAAGAAAAATTCCATGGTTTGAAATGGACTATCACCATTAATAACTTTAACGTTATCTCTGTAATTTGGCAGGAAACTGGAGTCCAAAATCAAACTTTTCTTACTTTTTAAAGAAACCCAGCCAAATTTGGCCAAGTTGCTATCCTCCAGCCACAAAGATATTGGAAGGAACTTTTCCTGCATTATTTAATTCTCCTGAGTATTCTCCATTTCTCACAGGTATTAGCAGTCTTGTTTCATTACAGAACATAGCATGTCTTCCCTGCAGTTATTCTTCCTTATAGGATGGAGAAAGCATATTTTTAGTCTTAGAAAAGAAAAAAAAAAAAAAAAATGGAACAAAGGAGGAGCAAAGTGGGGTAAGCCTAGAAATTCATATAGAAAAAGAATGAGCAATTTTTAATTTGAGTATGATTGAACTGGCACCATAATTATATTTATGACCTTGCAATTATTTAACAGAAGAGTAGTTTGGTTCATGTGGATTTTTTCTTCTTAGGTAATAAATGTATAAATCTTCATTGAAACTGCATCTCTGAGCAATCATTTGCTTAGAACTGCAACATCTCAACAAAATTTTAAAAATTCCTCCTTCAGCTCAAACAAGGCATAGCAAGGAAATAAAAAAAGTCATTATAAAGTCCAAAATAAACCAACATAGTCTTCTATTCAGACAATCAATTTCTCAATGGTGCCCAATAGACATATTGAATCATGCATTTTGCTTACACAGCAGCCCAGAGAAAAACAAGAACCATATTGCTACCCATCCCTTTTTGCAAAAGGTTGGCAATTATAGCTCTTGGAAAGTGGTAACCATCTTTCATTGTGTCAGTAAGTATTACCCAGGTTGGCATACAACCTCCCTGCTTATCCTCACAATACTCTTAATTAAATTAAGATTGTACCTGGAGCATAGAGGCCTAATCTGTGCAAATGCTACAAAGTTTGTAACTCGATGCAAAAGGTGATGGTGAGGAATTCTGAGCTCTGTGTTATGCAGGTGCGTGCCCTGTACAGATTTACCTCCAGGCTGGAATGAACCAATTTTCTGTTTAATCCCAAATCCTGTTTCTCATCATATCCAGCCTTACACATAGGTGGAATAAATGCAATGAGGTGGTGTCATAATTTAATCATAAAGGGCATTTTCTTAGGTATGAGAGAATGTGCTTGTATCTTGAGCCACAGGAATTTATTTCCCTAATAAAGATAAATGGGATTTTGCATGCATGAAGCTAGAAATCAGAAAAAAAAAAAAAAAACAAAACAAAACAACAAACGCAACAAAAACAAAGCACTGAGATGAATCTTGTGGTAGACAGTAGCAGTTCACAGCCTATTATGTAGCCTTTCACAAGGCCATCTCAAAGTACTGTTTTGCCTTTTCATAAGGATGTTTGCAAAGTGACTTGAATAAATCATGACATGCAAATATGAATAAAAACAAAGCCTGAGATTTCTGACCTAGAATTTGTATAGGCACCATACATGCAATTCATACAATTCATTTATTCAGATTTATGTCCAAATACTGGAAAGAAAGGACAGTCTATTGCTGGGAAGCTGGGTTAGCATTTAGAAGCTCACAGGATTTGCTGTGTGTTTTGCTGTGGACTTCCTGCCTGTTATTGGATGAGATCTCAAAGTGTAAAAAGTACCTTAAGTGGCAGGCATGGCAGCCCTTATGAAAAGCATTTAAGCTCTACTTGATGCACACATTAATCAGCATTCTGAGCACCCTTCCATTTAGCAGGCTGGCAGGTCAAATGCCAAGAGCTAGCCAATATTGAAATTTCAGAAAAAAATGATCCTTGCTTCGGAAGTCAGTGAAAAAAGCTGTCTTGTTTCCCTCTAGGCTCGTACAGTTCCTCAAAATACAGACACATTTCCCACATATTCTACAAGTACAGTAAGTACACAAGGCCATTTAGGGAAGATGAGCTGAAAAACAAATAGATTTTGGATCTTCATATAGCTCAGGTATGAGCTCAGTGATAGGATTACGGCCTGCAAGGACCAAAACACTCCAAGGCATGCTCAGAAATTAATGTGACTGAGAAATATCAGGGTATGAAAGCAGCTGTGCTTAAAGAGTCAAGTTGCCTCCAGGATTAGATTAATGCTCAACAAGGATTTTCTGGGGCCTTAATTCTTTGTAAGTCTTTCTAGTCATCCATTCCAGCCTATAGAATAAAAGAACAAGCACTGTCAAACCAAAGGATTACTGTTCTAAAGAGAGGAAATACATGGAAAAATTGATGCATTAGAATTAGGGACATAGCCTACATGAGCAAATGAATCTTGCCAGTCTGCTCTGTTAAAATACCTCATGAATTCAGCCTGATCCTTTCACCTTTGAATCTTATCCGTTGGATGCTGTCAGATTATTTTCCTGGTCAGTGATTTGCAGGCTCTAAGAAGTCAGACTATATATATTGTGATGTTTTCATGTTGATTAATGTTTTGTGCATTAGGCAATATTTATGGAATTTTCTTTTCTTTGTAGGTCTCAACAGAAGAAGGAATGAGCTTAGCCAGAGAATATTCCTGCTCCTTTTTTGAGACTTCAGCTGCTCTCCGTTTCTACATTGATGATGTCTTTCACGGATTAGTGAGGGAAATTCGAAGGAAAGAGTCCTCACTGTCCATGATAGAGAAGAAGATGAAGAGGAAGGATAGTCTGTGGAGGAAACTGAAGGGATCCCTGAAGAAAAAAAAGGAAAGTACAACCTGATGGCAATTCTTCATGAGCCACTCATCAGAAGCTGACCACAGTAACCTGTAATAGTTCAAAAAGGCAGCATTGACACAGCATCTTCCAGGCCAGGTCCTGGAGTTCCTTCCCTTCAGCTCTCACGCTGAAGTTGCTCCTTGAGAACCCAATTCATGGTTTCCCTGTGACTCTTCTGTTCTATAGTGTCATTTAGCGTACCCTCTCTTACCTTTTCTGCAACTCTGAGTGGAGAAAATACTGTGTTTTTTAACGTGTGCTCCATGGCTGGTCTTCAAATGCTATGAGTTACGCCAGCAGCCAAGGCAGAACCAGCTTACAGCAGCTCTAGGGCAATGGATGCGCTTATTGCCTCCTCCTCTGCATGCACAGGTCATTTCACCATCCCAGGAACAAATGACGTTGATGTCAATGGACATTTTGACTGTTTAAGGACTTTGGGATGTGACCTTCAGCTTTGCATTCCCGTGTAGGTTTAGGCTTAGATAGAGTGCGCTCGCCTGCACGCCCGTGTCTGTGTGTGACCGTGTCTGTGAGCCAGGCCCAAAGGGAGCCCTGGGGACTCACCATCCTGACCCCGTGATGCCCCATCCCCATGGTGTCCTGTCCAGTCAGCAGGCAGCTTTGACAAGCACCAGCCCTGCAGGAGCTGCAGGGGTACTGCTCTGCCTCCCCTGGTCTGTACTTGCCAGGGCTGGCTGGCAGAGGTGCCATGTCCTATGGATATGCATGGAAATCATGAAAGAGTTTGTGTTGGAAAGGAACTTTTAAAGGCCACCTGGTCCAAACCCCTGCAATGAACGGGGACACCCTACACTTGATCAGGTTTCTCAGAGTCCTGCTCAGACTGACCTTGGATGTTTCCAGGGATGGGGCATCCACCACAAATCGGGCATCCTTGTGCCAGTGCTTCACCATCAGCCACACTCCCCTGTCCCAAGGAGCTCACAAGTGCTCTGTCTGTCCAGTGAGTCCCAGAGCCCTCCCTGGAGCAGTGCAGCTCTGTCCCAGCATGTAATAGCATCTGTGATGTAGCATCCAGCCCTTGACTTATAGAGAATTGCATCAGCTCAATCACCATTGTTCACAGTCCTTGATGATCCAACTGAGCCACTTGATTAAGCAGTCGGATGAGTCTTTTTAAATATTCCTTTTTAAAGCTAGCATGAAGTAGAGTATATGCTCTTAAGCATTTTTCCCTCTGGAGTTCTTTTAATGTTGTTGCTATTTATAAATTTTACAGATAGAATATGCATAAGTTTTGTCAAAAATAAAGATTGTGATTTCCATGGAACCATACTAGTAGTCCGTGTCATTTGTGTCTGTGAGTGACAATTGATAAAACAAAAAGTATGTATCTTTGTTATCACATGCTCCTTTTTCACTTCTGTGATTATTTTGCAGTTTCAACCAATTATATTTTGCATAGTCTGGGTGGGAGTGAATTTATTTTCCTCTGTAAAAACTTGTAAAGGTTATGGTATTGTGAATAACTTTAGTTCATTAAAATCTGATGTTTGGTTCTCCACTCTCTCTTCCTTTCAAGGGAGATATTTTGTGACAAATTTTCGTGTCAAAAATCCTTCATCAAAAGTAATGCTTTGCTATATGTTTTTAGATCCTATGTGGCTATATTTCTATTTGAGAAAGAATGTTTTGGAGGAATACAAACACATATACCCATTCAATGTAAATTTTTTGTTTCCTGCCTCTGAAAGCTGAAGTCTGCATTTATACCATTGCAATTACTATTATTATTTTATCTATATTGCCACAGAAATGTTAGGTCAAGTGTCCTAGAGACGAAAAGATGCACTTGTCCAAAGAGTTTATGAGCTAAGTATTGGTGGAGGGACAACGAGAGGCTGCACGGAGCAGATGGCAGCTATGAGACAATAAATAAAAAGGGGAAACATCTGTGTTTGTTCCAATCCTGCACACTGCACAGAGGGGAACGAAGCAGTCATTCCCTGTGTAAGAGAGCATAGAAATTACCACCCCGAGAAACCTTGAGGGATGGTCTTTGTTTTTTTCAGGCAGATGACTGAGTTTTGAGTCAATTGAAAATCATTTAGTGTCTGTTATGTCATTTCACACCCCCCTTACTTAGGGACAAATAATATCAACATGGACTTGGCTCTGCATTTTTAGGGGTACCTTGGTACAAGACAGTTTGAAAGACAAAGAAAGAAAGCAGAAGCCAGCAAAGATACAGTCTATTATTAAGTCTTAAATGGATTAACTTGGTTAAATATAACCATTCACTGGCATCTAGCACAGAGCAACATCTTTCTGTACTGTTAAACTCTCTTAGCCTTCACAGCAGGGTTACCACACACAAGCTGCTCTTGGAAGTGATTCCTGGACTGTGCCAGGTTCTTCACCGTGCTGATCAATGGGTCAAAAAAGCTCTGCCCTTCTGTAGTCTGAAATCAATATAGGGATCATTCTAACATTTTGGCAGTGTGGACGTGCTCATGTGTCTCCTGGGATATGTTCAAATTAGTGGTACAGACACAGGTTGCATCATCATATTTTCAGACGTAGCAAGCCCGTGAGAACTCCCAAGTTCTACATGCCTTCACAATCAGCCCCAAAATGCTCATTTTGAAAGGCATTTGGTACCAAATTAGCCTCTTCAGAAGAATGAGGTCTCATACCCTCTGAGGTTATTCTGCTCCATCTTCTATGAGCAGTTTCAGGCATTGAATGTCTTAGGCAGAAAAATCTGTATTTATCTCCCTCCACTTTGATCATGTAGAACTTGAGGGTGACATCCAGTCATTCAGATTCTCTCTTTGGTTAATACAGAGAGATGTTGGTGATTTTTCCCTTATGGCATGGATGGTTAGCACATGGTAAATCCCCCCTGAACGGGCTGTGTCTTTCCAGTGACCATGTTTCCCTTCACAAAAACCAGACCAGTCTCCCAGCTAACATTTTGATGTCTAAATTCAGGTAGGATAAACTCCATCTGTAAAGATTTTTCCACCCATTATCAACAGCAGAGAATAGTTCTGCAAATGCTAGGCATTGAGCCTTGTCTCTGAAACACCACACCATCCTTTACTTCTAAATTGCAAAAGTAATTCTGATTTACCATGACCCAATTCCTCAATAATCTATAATGCTTAACCTCAGTTAATTGAGCAGTACTGATGGAGGTTCGAGTCAGTGAGGATAACATAAGTCATAACTGCACAAAAGGCTGGGTGCAACTCCTTTACCTAATTAATCTTTTTGATTCCATCACAGAAGATTGTATTTAGCTGTCAGACCTAGCTGACCGAGAGAATTAAAAAACAGCAGCTCTGTATCTCAAGACTTTTCTATGTCTGACTATTCTCTCATCTAATCATGTATGGAAGATTTGAAGAAGGAAACAGATCATTTTGTTTTGCTGTGTTGCCCACAGTCCCATGAAGGTGGCAGCTATAACTTATTCCACCGTCAGACCATGTTGCAATTGTACCATAATTCAGGTTCCTACAGGAATATAATTAAAGCCAGCTAATAAATAAAATAAAGTAATAACAATTTGCAAAAGTATCCTTGGTGTCTCTCAGAAATACATAATATATGGCAGTTAATTACCCTTCTTCACAGCTGTGGCAGATCACACTTTGCCTCTAGTTGAGAAGTGATCTGGGGAAGGCTGTAAGTCAAGGTGGTATATTGCAGAACTTAAGTTTTCCTTTGTACATGGATTTGGCACACTAGCCTTAGAACCCTTGTGCAAGAACTCACCTCTGTTCCCTCAGACTGGCAATTCATAACTATGCTAGCAATGTGATATCTTTACAAATGATTGAAAACAGTCTCTTTATACACCCCAAAAATGTTTATTTTGAGACTGACATGTAAGAATGCATAGCTAGAATGAAAAGAATTAGTTATCTTTATTTTGTCCACTAAATATATAATATATATAAATATATAGGCAATATACATACACTATAATATATATAGTTGCTGAATGTCTCTTATTTGTAAGCTTAGATATTTCAGCCCTCTCTCTATCATGACAGAAAAAAACCCCACAAAAATACAAAACAACAACAACAAAAGACATGCAGAAAACAAAAGATGGGACTCAGCAGAGCTTAGGGTCTCATACTGAAGATTTAGACTCCACAACTGTGTCAAATTCTTCTCCCAAGTTGAACATTTCTCTTGGTGGCCCAGATGTGAGGTTTATGACAAGCAAAATAGCTGCAGGTGGGTCTTCTTGTAGAAAGAGTAAACAAAGGTACCTGCTGCAGCCACCTCAGAAGGTGACACTGAAATAATGATGAGTGTTAAACTGAAAACTGCCCATGTATTTCATGTAAATCACAAAAGGTTGATGGTTGGCTCCTAGAGATAGCTATATGCATTAGTGTTGGCCTGAATTTGTACTAGCAATTGAAAGAGAGATGTCTAAAGTAGACAATTATGCTAATATAATTCAATTAAGTATACTTACAGCAGTTAGCCATATTTAGACATTCCCTTTAGGGAATCTTATGTATGCAAGTGTGCATCACACACTGCTCATTGCTTATTACTCTTAAAAATATCCCTGAAAATTAGCAGAGGAATGGCAAAATCACAGAATGTGGCTTTAATGCCATATGAAAATCACTGTTCTCATAACTTTTAATGGCAGTTGAATGGCATGGTGTCTTAGACCAGATCAACCTCCCTCCTAGTGCAATTTCTAGCTTGATCTGTCCCTTCAAGCATGTGGAGTTAGGATGTCTGCCTGGCAAAATGATTTGTAATGGGGATGGCATTGTCTCACAGATGCTGTGAAAGTCACCCCAAGAGGCATTGCCCTGCACCTCTAGCCTGATTTATGACTCCCTGATGCTCTTGGTTCTAAACCTCCTCAATTTGAGCTCTCCAATTTTGTTACATCGAGCTGAATTATGGGGTTGTTTTGTGATGAGGACAAATGTCCACTCAAGAGCACCAAACTCATTTCATGATCTGAACTCCTTCTCCAAGAGGTAATAAAGACAAGAACATCCAAAACCATTGCATCACCTGCTGTATATCTTCTGTCAATAGATAATTAATGTGACAATTAGATTTTCCCATTCTTGCACTCTGTCATGCATGATTTTCTTACAGTGCTTTTGGACTTACAGCTATTTCAAAAGCTGTGTGATCAAGCTAGAAAGCCATCATTTTTCATGGTGCTCTTGGAACAAAATTCCAGTAAAAGAATAATTTTAGGAGGATAAAATAAAGCAGGTCTTATAATAATCTCATGTTGCCTTAGTTGTATAAAAAAAGCCCGATATCATTTTACCTTATAGATTGGGTATAATCAATAGAAGAGAAAGGCAGCCAATTT
>VZTT01017584.1:4336-40056 GCA_013400855.1 Buphagus erythrorhynchus | reverse complement strand
ACCCTGGCCTGGAATGCTTCCAGGGATGGAGCAGCCACAGCTTCTCTGGGCAGCTGTGCCAGGGCTTCACCATCCTCCAGACCCATATAAATCCACCCACTCTGTGCCATGGGGCCATACACTCTAACACTCCAAAATAATCACTATCAAAAACCCCCAAACTGTTGTTTTTTCCCACTGTAAAGGGAGCAAGTTATGTCACATTTCTCCTGGCAGCTCCTTGAATAAACTTTGAGTGCTTGTGTGACATGTGTGCAGGACCAGTGCAGCCACAAAATCATTACTGACATATTTCCAAATGACTACACTATGCCAAAGATGTTTATATGTCTTTCATTGCCTTGTAAATACAAAATAATTTTGAGAGAATTGTGGCAGCCACTCTGAGAGGTGATAGAAGTTCAGCTTCTTTGGGTCTTCAGGAAGAAATATAAGTAGCCTTTGAGTTTGCAGTTTGAAAAT
Organism: Buphagus erythrorhynchus; assembly: GCA_013400855.1. Classification (NCBI taxonomy): domain Eukaryota; kingdom Metazoa; phylum Chordata; class Aves; order Passeriformes; family Sturnidae; genus Buphagus; species Buphagus erythrorhynchus. The sequence continues at coordinate 39,594 of VZTT01017584.1, read as the reverse complement.
GAATACTACAGAGTCTAGAAGAAGCACTGCATTGAACAAGCTCATTAAAAAAAATAAATGGCCTTCTCCAATGGACAAAAATGTTTAAAGCAGATACTCATTTAATTGAGTGAACCTTGAGGTCCTGTTCCACACTGGCTTTGGATTGCTCTGCATGCTTTTCTCCAGTAACGTTTATTTTACCTTAGTTCTAATTGCCTCATCTGAGAATTTAAATTAAAAACACAGCATTATTTGTGTGGGTTGTGCAATCCAAGTTTTAGGGATATTTCAAAAATCCTCTCCAAATTCTGTTTACTAGAGCTTTTTCAAAGTCAGTTATAAAATTATCAGGAAATTCATTGTAGTGATCACTTTTTTATAGAATCATGGAATTACAGAATAGTTTGGGTTGGAAGGAACCTTTAAGACCATCCAGTTCCAACCCCATTCCATGAGCAGGGACATCTTCCACAAGACCACGTTGTTAGTGGAAGGTGTCCTTTTCTCAGAGGTCAAGCCAAGAGTTGAATAAGGTCACTGTCCAATAAAATAAAAATGTTCTCTGCTATTTACCCCCAAAGCACCTCAAAATCCCTCAAACATGTAAGCAACATAAATATACAACAGGGTCATAGAATAGCAAGAAGATTTTTTTTGACAAAACAGGAATGAAGCTAGAATATTCAGGTTTAATTAGTGCTTGATTTTGTAACCACTTCAATAGGAATTCCTTTGTGAAAAATGGGGGAGGATAGCAAAATTAATTTTAGTATTGGTTTCTTTAAGGTTTTCTATGACAATACCTTATTCAGTGAGAATTTCCCTTTGTTTTAATATAGAGTGAACTTAATTCTGCATTCTGACATATATGATTTTAAGAACAGAACTTTTGCACTTCAATTATAAAAATTACAAATGTGAAGTTATATATTCATGAAATCAATATATTAACTAGAAATTTGTTACTTTTTGACTGAAAATATTAAAGTGCTTTTTTTTTTTAATTATAAGGAATACTTTGCATGTTTTTCTTGTATCCAGATAAAATTTTATCTAGGAAACACTGAAGAATTTTAGTTTTAANCAAATCAGCCAAATCTGGTGTGTAAAGTGGGTTTCTACACTCTAATCAAAGCATAAAAAGTGCTGGGAGAAGAGCAATGGGATTTAAAGGCCAGGCCTGAAAAAATAATTGAGGTAGTCAACAGAAAACAGGGTTCAGGGAGAGGGTATGAGATCCTGCTCATTTAATAATTTAGGTGCTTGTTTAAAACTCTGAATTAAACGCCTGTATTATTGTCTTCTGCTGTATTTAATCACCTAAAAGTGTTTATTCTGTCTTGAAATGGACTGGGAAGAGCAGACTGGGATAGCAAATGAAGATCACTCTTAATTCAGGGGCTATAAGGCAAAAAATTCATCACACCACAGGCCCAGATTCATTCATCTGAGATGGCTCCAGACTCTGCTGTACTCAGAGTCTGGGCATACACCAAACTAAGACAACTATGGGAGTAAACATAACATGCAACAAAGGAGTTGGGCAAGCATATTGGTGTGTGAATTTATATTTCTAAATTCCATGGCAGAAATGGAATATTTTCTGCCCTCCAGTTCACACACCTTGACTTGGAGCATCGTAGTTCCATTCTGCAGCTTCTATCAAAGTTTCAAAAGACATTACCTGTCTGGGCATTCTCTTAAAGAGAAAACCATAAACAGTTAGATCTGAAAATGAAGATTAGAAGCATTTTTTAAGGATGCTGCTCCCTGTTATAAAAACATGTTTCATTTTTATCAGGTCTCTGCTGTAATTGAGGGACTGACCAGTACTAGCAGTTACATAAAACCACTATCTCACTGGAGCAGTAGAAATAATGTTGCCAAGGTGATTCTGGTTTTTGTGATATTCTAAACATATGGTGAGACAAAAACACTATAATACAAAGGCTTAAATCTTGCTGGGCACAAAAGCTTCATTTCAACTCTCAGCTGAGAAACTGGGACTTTCATTACTATGATAATTCCAGGTAAGAGGGCCAAAAATAGTTGATTTTCCTACAGACTTAAAAATTAAAATTCTTGAACAACCTGGAATATCTTACTACAGCAGCAGGTTTTTATGAAGATAGTGTTCATTAACATATTTGCATTACTGTATGTTTCAGTTAAAAAAAAGATAAAAATTCCAAGTTATGTTGGATTCAGATCAAATCATCCAGGCAAGCTTCCAGAGAGTGGGCTGTTTCCCAAATGGCAGTAATTTCATTAGTATACTTCCTGCAGCTCATCCAGCATGCTAAACCAAGCACTTGGTAGTAGATGATGCTGTCTAAATATTTTGTGCTCCTATAACAAGGGTTTGATAAGTGATTTAACTCTGTTTTCACCAAAATAAATAGATGATTTCCTCTTGACACCAGTATGAAAGGAATCAAGGCAGGTGCTTTATGCAACTGCAGTTTATAATACTTCCTTTGACTGGGTGCATTTTGAGGATGTCTTTAATTCATCACATCTTTTTGAAGGGGAGGAGAGCAGCCAAAAGTGGACGCTGGATAGGTGTGACACAGCTTCAAAAGGGTAAAAGAAACATTCCTTAAAAGAATCCTAGATCTTATTTCTGAGTCACAAAAAATAAGGACTATGTTAAGGAAATTAGACACAGGGAAGAATTAAGTAAAGAAGATTCACCAAGATATTGGCAAATTTTTACATCCTGTTGCAATGTGGGAAGCTTTGTGTCTGAAAAGGTGAGAAACCTGTGCAAAGAGCTCTTTATAAAAGTCCATCCATTTCTTGTCTCTTTCAGCCTAAAATCTTTACTACCAGTTCAACCTTTTTACTAAATTTGCCAGTTCTGTCATCAAGTCTTTCTTGTTAATTTCCCTCTTTGGAGTAAAACAAGTGAACCCTGAACAAGAACATTGTGTGCTTCATTGATCTCAAAGGCATTATTATCATTATTTCCATAAATTCTTCATGAGTGTATAACTATTTATTTTCCTGTCCCCAGCTCTACCTGATGACTAAGGAGCTGTTTCACTGTGGGTTTTGCATGATGGGGTTCAGTTGTGCACCCAAATGTGTCTGTCTGTGCACCTTTGTTATGGTGAGTGCTTAAATGCAAGAACATGAAAGAGAGTTTTGAGAGGAAAAAGAGATGAGTCTCAGCATACTTTTTGTCATTGTAAACAATCTTTCACAAATGATTTATGTGTTTTATAAGCCTTAGCTGTTGAATATCCACTGGTAAATCTGCCCTCATGCATTGTCAGATGTGGGAGCAGAAAGGCAAAATAATAATGATCTTAAGCCATAGATTCTCCACCATGCGAAGTGTAATAAATCTTTTCTAAATAGTTTTATTATTTTCCTCTGTGAAGCACTTCTGCACATTTTTTAATAAATTATTACAGAAAATTGGCGTCCATCTTGGAATTCTGAGTGTCAGTACAATTTATAGAGCAAAACTTCATAGTAATTAACAATAAATCCAAAAATGCAGAGAAAATTCAGCTTTCTCATCACCTTAGCCAAGCATGCTATGTTTCTATAAGCCAAAAACACTCTAATATATATTTTATTATCTTCAATGCTGATACAAATAATTACATGGAGTCAGATCTCTTAGGATTTTCAAATTTCAGCCTCATTTTGTTGAGTCCAAAATGTTCAATAACCTTGATTAAATGCCGGCAAGGGATCTGAGTCTGAGACATCACATAATAAAGCTGAGTCAAATATTAGTTCTGTGCAATCCTGGCTCACTTTGCACCACCTTTGGGAATGTTTTAAACTATTGCTGCTCAGTGATTCAGTGATTCCTGCAGCACTGCTAAGACCACTCCATTAGCATATTTCCAAAACTGGATCCAAAGGATTGTGGAGAGTGTGCAAAAGTTCCTGATTTGCATTTTATTTGCAGGAGGGCAGTTCAGTTCCATTCACACACAGTTTATGTTCTGTCTGGTTACAATCCATTATAGTTATTTTTCTCCCATCAGCAAACCCAGGCTTCAAAGGAGGGGAAGGAAATGCAATTTCCTTGCCCATGAAGGATTGTCGTGGTGGTGGCAAGAATGTCAAATCTTTCCTGTTTTCCTAACACCCATTTTGGGCTTTTATTTCCCCCTATCGTCCTCTTTTACTCCTTTCCATTACAGCTAACAAAACCCATCATAAGCCAGCAAAATGCCATCAAGATAAGTAAATGTTAGATTAAGCTAAAAATATTTTAATATGCATTGTCTGTGTCTACAATAGAAATTGAGATGAGATGGGAAATATTCATGGGCAATGGAAGGTGATTTTCTATGCTACTGGTCTGACAAAATATTTACCAGTTTGCTTTATTCCAAACACCTTCTGTAAGTGACTCTCAGACATCATTTGGCAGTTAGAACAGTTAAAGGACCTTTCCCTGTAAACAATTAACATATTGCCTCTCTGCTTTTAAAATTTCCTGGGATAGGGATGGGGTATTTGGTTTCTGTTGTCCTCCATGTCTGAGAATATTCTCATGCACACTCAATATATGATATTGGATTGACCTGAAATTCTCTTACTCTGGATCCTTCTTGACTTCAGCTCTTCACATCCACTTAGAAAGCAAAACAGGATGTCTGTCTCTGAAGAAGGATCAGAAGCAAGGAGACTTGCTGCCTTGTTGATTTATTTTCTGGCATTGTTTGATGTTGGTAATCAATCTCTTAATTTCTTCCAGGGCAAGAATGAATGAAAGAATGAGAAATTTCATCGCATACAGATAAACTTTTTGAGCTGTTCCTTGTGTGCTGACTGTGTGAAAAGCAGAGCTTACAGTGCAGCAAAACCTTAACTAGAATACTGGCAGGCTTTCTCTCATCTCCCTGCCAACTTAATTTGATGAACCTTGTTAAAATTTCTCTATCTAAGGTACCCACTCTTTCATCAAATATGGTTGCTATTTGGCAAATTGATTTATAAGTTATTAAAGCAGCAGGTAAATCAAAAAAGGCATAGCCACATGTGCAGTTGTGCAGAGCTGGGCCACACAAGAATTGTTTTAATTAGAAAATTTAGCAAATGACAAATCCTCTTACAGTTTTTATTATCTAGCTTATTCAGAGTCTTTTATTCCAAGATGATAATAACAAACATTTCATTAGCTGCTTAAAAAAAAAAGTTAACATGTTACTGATGAATTAAAATGTTGTGTTTTAGCATACAGCAAAAATTTAAAATTGGAAAAAATAAAAAGAAGAAGAAAAAAGTAGTGAAAAAATTTTGTTCTGTCACTTATTTTTCTTTGGAGGTCCACAAATGAAGCTTACTAACATCTTCAACTTCTACTTCTGGATAGAATCTCTGAAGCTTAGTGATATAGAATATAATATAGTATAAAACAGCTTCAATAGTCTGTCACACTGTTCACATTCTATCAAAGCTCCTTATAAAGATTTGTCTTGCTCTGGGACTGTAGTGTTAACATGAGTCATTTTGGCTTTTTGGAATTAATCTGTTTTTCTGGTGCCCTCTTAACTGATGAAACCATAGGCAAAGATGCCAAAAGCAGATGACGACTAACATTTCAACTTGAACCTAAAATTTGAGAAGTTTTGTGAGATCAGACACAAAGAGCAGCAGAAATAAATTCACAAGAGTAATCTCCATCATCACCGAGATTTATATATAGTAAGACTCTGGAAACTCAAGGATTTTTATAAAGTATTTTATAAACATTAATTAATCACATCTCACTGGAACAACTCTGTGGAGTATGAATTATTAACCTTAGGTTTACACATGGGTGAACAGGCACTTCACTTTAATTTATCTCCTCCGTGGCAAATTATACTTGTGTTTCAGTATATTCTGAATTATCTGTAAGGCTTCAAACCATTAGAAGAGTGTTCTCTCTCTTTTTTGTTTTCTTGGTGCTTTATTTTTTTGGTAAGACAGACAATGCTCTGTAAAATACTTGTAATTGCCTTTTTTTTTTTTCCTTAGGCTAGGGATGAAGTAAAACATATGGAAGAAAATAATAAAATTTCAAGAAAAAGGTTAACACAACACTTTCTCAGCTCCACTGGAAAAAAAGTAAAAAAGTTTCGTATTGTTACTAGACAGACTTGTCAGGTTCATTAATTCTTGAGAAAGCTGAAGATTTTTAGCTTTAAAAGACAGAGAAACAGTGGTGAAGACATTCTCATTTCTGACCTACTTCCATCTATGTAAGTAACCCAGAAAAAGTAAATTTAATTCTTATTATTTCAATTTTCTGAGCATTTTTGAGGGGGACATGAATTTATTTATTTCATTACAAAAATAAATCTACTGAAAGGAATCTATCCTTTGTTGATTGCTCTGCTAGTTTATATTAATAATAAATTCTCCATCTTCAGTCCTATGCATATGTGATATCACTCACAGCGAGCCTGGGACAAAATCTTTGAGGTCATTGTGCAATGGTAATAGATAAAGTGTTAAAACCAGCAAAACTTGGGAGGCTGAATGCCAACAGAAATTTCAGTGGAAGTTTCTGACACCTGAAGTTGCCTGAATGAAAGGCAGGAAGGTCTGGATGAAGCTGTATTTGTGCTGAGTCAGGATCTTGGTGAGGTATGTCCTGTCAGGGGACTGCACGTGGTGTCTTCAAATGTCTCTTGACTCACATGCACCACTTTTAACCCCAGAAATAAATGTGTGCTCATTCTTGGGACACTCAGTGAGTCCAGTGGTTTGCAGCTGCAGGACATTTGCGTCCTGTCTCCTCTGTTTGTGCTCAGACATCCACGATGCACAGATCATTTGTTCTGCAAGTCTGACATTTCCCAGACGTGTCAGGCTAATTGTGAGTGTGTAGAGTTCTTTTCCACACATGTTGGGCATATGTCCTAAATTCTTTCTTATCTGGCAGCCATCTTGAATAAATTTTTCCACATGGAGAAAAAAATCCAGCGAAGCAATCAATAGAATCTCCATTCATGTCCAGCCAGCTTTTTCAGGTAGAGAAGAAAAAAAAAAAAAAAAAAAAAAAAAAANNNAAAAAAAAGAAAAAAAGGCCAAACATAAAACCATGCTACTGGAAAATTCCCGTCTTTGCTGACTTAGTGCTCCTCATCTTCCAGAGAGCCTAAAAACCTTCTGGAGCTCATTGGTCAATATTGCTATTTAAGACAGTATGCTCCTGTGTGCCTTTATCCTCTGACTTAGATTTAGCACAGACGGGATGAACAACTGCCTTATTTTTCAGTTTTTACTGTAAGATATTACAAAAAAGGACAATCCTAAAAAGAAGTGCAATGAATGTCACTCTGTCCTTTATCCTAGATGTGTATGAGCTGAGATGTCCTGGGACTGATCATTAATATGTCCTGGACAAATGAACAAGAGATACCAAACTGTGTGCAGAACCCAAATAGATCTGCTCATATCATCCAGTAATACCAGCTGTTGGCGGGTATTAATCATTGAAATGATCCACAAAATCCGGGCCAAGGCACCTCAGGAGACTTGTGACAATAATTGATACTTTTGGCTGACCTCCATCTATTCCTTTAAACTTGAAATTTGAAAGACTTTCCTTTACCCTTGCTTACTAGCAGTTGGTTTCATCCACACACAACACTGAGCCTTTCCACTGCTGGATCAAAAACCTTCTGACATAATGGTATACTTGCAATTTCTGCTAGGTAGATTCTATCCAAAGTCCTAATGTGTCTCCCCTTTGTCATTTTCTGCTGCTGGGTCAGATTTGAGCAATTTTCAAACCTCAGTGGGATGGCCACAGTGAAGAGTGCTGCCTGTTCGATTATGCATTTTTTTGGCACACACACTGTGCCAGCATTAAACGATTCTAGAAAATATGCACTATAGACTTGACAATTATTGTATCTCAGCGTGTGGCTGTCTGTGGTTTTGATGGTTTCCAAACAATGGCATGTGAGCCAGATTGCATGAATAGCCTAGTGCTGTTGAACAGCAGTAATGAGGATGTCAATTGAGACCATTAAATAAGCTTCCCTTAGTCATTTAAAGGATTTATGTAAGTATATGGTCGTTTGTCAACTTCATATTACATGAAATGAGTGCCCCATATTTTTGTACCAATGGGTTATACTTGAATGTTCATACAGGAGGAGAGGTAGAAAATATCACTGAGTTCTAGCCATGATCTTCTTAAAGCCCTTATTGAAAAAAATACAGCAAAAACTATAGATTCACTTATGGATAAGGCAGTATCTGTAACTAATACTCCTTGTTTCCTATCCACAATTATCTAAATTCCATGTACTCTGTGCTCCACTGCTGCTTCTGCAGTAACTATAAAACAATAAAACTCCCCATGTAACATCTAATCACATATACCACAAACCATGCTGATGCATATTTATGCATTCAGTAAGTGCTGAGCCCAAAGCACAAACAAAAATACGCAGCACTTTGCCTTTGCAAAGGATGTTTGTTTAGATTTTTTTATTTATTCAACCAAATGAGATGTTGCTGAGTGCAAAATACTTCATATAGTCATGAACAAAAGACATGTTCCTTAAAGGCTTCACACTGTCTCACACCTGCAGCTGCTAAAACTGAGCCAGAGCCCAGAAACCAGAAAAATCCAGGATCAGAACAGCAGTAAGGACAAGAATTTCTTGCCTTTAACCACTTGATTCCTTGAGCACACTTTAGCACTAAACATGGTTCAGTCAAACACTTTTTGGTTAGCTGCCAGGAAAACAAAACCCCTGAAATGTATTATTTATTCTTTTGATCATAAAAGTAGTTTTAAAGCAGGTTGTTTATAATAGAACCCCAGAATGGTTTGGGTTGGAAGGGACCCGAAAGATCACCAGGTTCCACCCTCTGCCATGGGCAGGGACACCTTCCACTATCCCAGGCTGCTCCAAGCCCCATCCAGCCTGGCCTGGGACACTCCCAGGGATCCAGTGGCAGCCACAGCTGCTCTGGGAAATCTGTGCCAGACCCCACCACCCTCACAGACAAGAATTTCTTGTGTATGGATAATCTTAATTTTCTCTCATCCTGTTTGAATCCATTCCTCCTTGCCCTGTCACTACAGTGCCTCATGAATTGTCCCCCTCCAGCTTTCCTGTAAGCCCCCTTCAGACACTGAAATATTTCTACAGTGTTTCCCTGGAGCCTTCCCTTCTCCAGGCTCAACAGCCCAAATTTCTCAGTCTGTCATTCACACGGGAGGTAGACTAGTCCCCTTGTCATCTTTGTGGCCTCCTCTGGACTTGCCCCAACAGTTCCATGTGCTCATGCTGGCAGCCCCAGAGCTGGAGGCAGCACTGCAGGTGGGGTCTCACTAGAGAAGAGGGGGAGAGTCCCTTCCCTAACCTGCTGGCCAGGCACCTCAGGATGCAGTTCAGGATTCATTTGGCTTCCTGGGCAGCCAGTGCACACTGCTGAGCCATATTGGTTTTACACTCACAAACACTCACAAGTCCTTCTCTCGATCACTTTTTCACCCAGCCTGGGGGTGTGTCTGGGATTGTTCCAACCCAGGTTTAGGACCTGGCACTTAGCTTTGTTGAACTTCAGGAGTTCACACAGTCCCACAACTCCAGCCTGTCCAGATCCCTATGGATGGCATCTCTTCCCTCCAGTGTGTGACCTCCCCACACAGTTCTGTGTCCTCTGTAGAGTTTTCCCAGTCAGTTTTTATGTTTCTCTCACACAGACCAGAAAGAATGTGAGAAGAGGTTCATATTCCCCACCAGGAGAGTTTGGGGGGCTCAGATTTCAGGATGCCTTTTCTAGTCTTTATTTCAGCTCCAGATGGATTGATCACTGCTCCATGAGTTTAGACTCATGGATGGATGATGACCCATCTCTTAAAATATTATTTCTTACCTTAGTGCCTGGAATTTAGCCACAATCAGGTAAAAGATATGTAGAGAACACTACAGTAAAAACCTATGAGACAAAGGCAGGGAATAGAGTACCAAAAAAACCCTCTGGCACATAAAATACATTTTTATTTTATTTTCTCTCTCTCTAGGGGAAGAAACAGGAAAATGAAGTTTTCTAATAAAGAAAAGCTGTAATTCAAGATGTATTTGAAGATCATCCAGAACAGATGATCTCTGGAAAAAGTTCATTATTTTCTTCTCATTTTATGAAAAATACAAAATCTACACTTCCTCACATGATGTAGTTATTATCACCAACTTCTGATGCAAAACTAAAGCACAGAGAAATTATATTTCTAGCCCAATGTCACAGTGAAGATTTCATTCTTTGCAAATGCTCTCAGAAAAAGATTGCAAAGACCTTCACAGTAGCCAGAATACATCAGACAACCTTCTGATGGCTTTGTCCTTGTTTGTCTCTCTTTCTTGATATAAAAAATGGGGTCAATCTGGCATGTGGATTTAAAAATGCCTCCAGTATATTTCCCCACCTGCAGGTATTATGGGGTCAGAAGACTGAGGCTATATTTATCACTATTTCTGGAAACTTGCATTATTCACTTTAAATATTTCAGGAATGATCTCACTGGAATGTGAATATCATAGTGAAGTGACTTTCTCCTTAAATATTAATGAAAAAGAAAGCTGAAGGTAACAATGCTGCATAGAAATCACAAGCTGAGTGAAAGGGACGCTTTATTAATATGCACCTGTGTTCCTGTGGCTGGTATAGAAATAATCCCATGTTTAGAAAACATTAAAATAACACCCATAGAAGAAACCTCTCCAGCCAGCAGCCTGGTTACAAAATGATTTGATAGCCATGTCACAAACTTGACTTTGGTTGTCTTAGATCATCCTTAAAACAGAGATTTCAGTTTTTTACAGCTAATATTGCATTTAATATTGTGATAATACAGTATTATTTTTTGTTTTGTTTTCTCTGTTCACTATGGTCTAAATGCAGTTAGAATCAGTCCCTTTAAGTGAAGTTTGGTTTGTTTTTATTTTATTTTTTTTATTTCTCAGTTAAATATGTGGAATGTAATGAGTTGGATATAAATAAAGCAAGTATTAAAAATATATTCGAGGGGAAAAAAAATGTGTTGATAGACTTCAAATGCTTTCTGTTCTGCAGCAGAACCATTTGGAAGAGTTGTGAGGAAACCAATTCTCATCTAATATTTCTCCCCTTCTCCAGTCTGTCTCAGGACTGTTGTAAGAGCTGTCAAATTTACTATGAGGAATGAGGGTTAGAGACCTGAATCTATCCATAACAGCTAATAGCCCAACCATCACCTGCCATGTCAGAGAGACATTTTACATTTCTTTTCTCCTTTTTACAGATCAAAGCCTTGAACCTTCCAGTGTGGGGTATCAAACTCTAAATATGAACTTCAACAGAAAAGAGGTTTCTAACTCTCCTACATGAAATATTCCCAGTTTGTCCAAATAGTTAAATACTATTTAAAGATGGAAAATAAGCCAGATGTCTACATGAGATAAGGTTTAAGAATTATTCCAATGCAATCTTTTGCATTCTGTAGCTCAGTTTCATAGAGGACATAAAATTTAAAACTATAAAGTATAATCCCTGAAAGCGTCTGATGGTTTACAGCCTGTAGTTCTGACCTTTTCATGTGTGTGAGTGTGTTTGTGTCAGTGTCTGTAGGAGTAGACCTCCCCAAAATGTGTTTGCATGACTTAGATACGCATGCTTTACCCATTTTTGACTCAGTTAAAATTATCCCTGTCCTGTTGATTCAAATGCCCCAAGGCATTTGAAGCACCCTCCTGTTGATTCAGTCTCTGATGTTCAGACTCTGAGAACCATCTGCCTCAACTCTCTGAGGCTCAGCACAGAAAAGGAAAATATACTACAAGGTGTCAGGAGGCAGGAATGGGGAGGACAGCCCTCTGAGAATCAGTATTTTTTCACAAATCAAGTAATTTCTGCACGATTAAGTTTTGCACGAGCCTTTTCATAGGTGGAGGTCTGAGAACGTATTGTCTACAGAGAGGTTTTTACGAGGTCACATTTCCATCTGGAGCCATAAAAAGGCGCTCCTAATCTAACACAGGGGCTCACAAAATGGAACAAATGGTGCTTTAGTGCCTTGTTTAATTGAGACTCAACCTGTCCCCTCTATTCTGTGTTTGTTTTCTTTAGCCTAAAAGCACCAGCAGTGGAAAAGGTGGCATGTCCCAGCACTAGGGGCTGCTAATCTTAACCTCCTTCTGTGCAAAAAAATGGCTTAGATTGACTTAATTATATAATATGCCTTCATTGACACAGGCTAGTAAAAAAAAGATCAGCATGTTAATGCTCCTTTCTAGCACTTTCTTCCCAAAAGCCTTTAAGAAACTCATGAATATTTAATGCCTCTCAGTCAGTGCTGAGGAGATGGCACCATTAAGGATGAAACCAAATGCCAGTCGCTGTGTGTGCATCCCAGAGCTGCCTGAAACCTCGCAGTGAAACCTCCTCAAATGGCTCTACCCTCCCAGCTCAGCCTTTATGACCAAGCACTAAAGGATAAGGTTTTCCTTGTTTTCTCTTTTCCTTTTTCCCCCGCGTTGTTTTTTTTCCCCACTGGAGAAGAAAATGGATCATTCAATGAAATAATAAACCCCTGGCCATGTGTATTATTTTTGAGCCTGACATCTGTTCAAAACCATGTAAATGGGACTGTGTAAATGCATAAAAAGTATAAAAAGTATTCAGGCTTAAACACAGCGAAATTATGTTCATTCACCAGGGAACACCAAGTGTAGTTGACTTTTTTTTTTCCTATACACATTAGGAAAAAAAACATCTTTTTGCCTAGCATTGCTAGTTTTGTTTTTAAATAAAGCCCCAGTAAACTGGCTGAAGACTGAAGGTGACAAACGTATAAAAATTTTTTGCATTGCATTATGGAAATAGTTTTCTTGTTTCNGTACTTTAGATTTTGCTCTTCTTGGTTGTTGCTTAAAATTAAATAAGTAGAATAATTCCCCATATCCTAATGCTTAAGTGGATCAAAGTTTGCTGTAAAGTAGTAAGTGTTCACGTTAGGTTCTGTAAAAAAGAAAATGCAAATATAAAAACCACAGTGACATAGCCTGTCACTACGGTTTTTAAATGGAAAATTACTTTTTTTATTAATTATATTTTCCAATTTCAAAAATCCAGGATTAAAAATATCATTTTTGTAGCATNAGGATGACAAATATCATTTTTGTAGCATAGCTAGTTTTGTTTTTAAATAAAGCCCCAGTAAACTGGCTGAAGACTGAAGGTGACAAACGTATAAAAATTTTTTGCATTGCATTATGGAAATAGTTTTCTTGTTTCTTGTCTTCCCATATCTTCTGAGTGTACAGCCTTTTGAGAAGTGCACACTCAAGGAAATACATTGTCTAATCTACCCTTATTTCCCTCACTCCTCTAAAGGGGTAAAATAATGGAAATTATTATTTGATAAGACTGTCTGGTTCATAATTGTGATAGAAGCATAAGACTTCAAGCTACATCAGGTTGCACTAAAGACTTTTAAACAAATAATGGAGTTGGCCAGACATTTGAAAATGCTATCTTAATTTTTCAAAGTTAATCCTAACTTGTTTGAAGATGAATCAACATTATTATGAGTTTCCTTATTTTTTCATTAAAAAACTAAGGTTCTTTTAAATCCGTACATCCAGATCTTAATTAAAAAGCTGTTGTCAAAATGATAGACTGTTTTTTAAATCTTTCCTTTCAATTCTGACTAATCCTCATAGAGGACAGGACCCAGGTGAGTTAATTTTTCTCATTAAAATTGCAAAGACTGAAGTTTGCAAAATGGCTGCTGTAAAAACAGAATAGGCACTTATTAGAAGCTCACTTCTAATAAGGTTCCCATGAAAACCCTCACTTGGCTCTGTGCTTGATTTTAACAGACAAGCACTAATATAATAATATATTTATTTTCAAAGACAAAAAATAATATATGTTGATAGACAATTTGGTTACATGACACACTGTTGTCATTATTTGGCAGAGGTAATATAAACAACAATCTCCAAAGTTCAGAACTTATGAAAGAATCTGAAATATTCACAGAACCATCAAGTTTTGTGATGAGATTAAACTAATTGAAGGCTGTAAAATATTTAGATACACCAGAACACATGAAGCTAAAACAGCCCACCGACTTCCTCCTTCCCCACAAACAAAAGGGAAATGAAATAAAATAGATGCACCACAAGCAAAAACAGGACATCATTCAAAAATATCTATTGTGGGCTGATGACCAGACATAAAAGAAGGTGATCCTAGCAGATTTTTCTTTATTTCTGACAGCTTTGTGCAGTCAACAGTGCTTTCATAATCCATGTGAACAGGACTAGTAGTGCTGCCTCCTGGGTCCTGGGGGATGCTTTTGATCTAACAAGGCAGTGCCATTATTAGAAAGACTGTGGTGTAACTACCACATCATTGCACACTGTCAATTTAGTTTTGCATGAGCCCCTCGGCTCGTGACACTCTAAATTTAATACTGCGCTGCAGATAAACCAGAATAAATATTGTAAGAACAAAGCTGTCACAGAAACACACACGGAGTGTTTCGACCCCATTCAAAAGCCCTTCACTGTAATTGTCTCTGACAGAAGGCTCCTGTACAGTAAGTACTTTAGTTGCCAATGACCTTAAACACGATTATCATTAGCCTTCTTGTAATACTGCCTCTCCCTTGAACTCAAATTACTGTGCTCCTCAGATGGTTTTGCAGAGAGAGCTCAGTGTTGTAGTTAGCATAATTCAAGCTGTTTTAATAAACGCTGTGTCCTTTGTAAATAAAGCTGCGTTCTGAGATGCACGCCGTAATAATTACATCCATAATTTGTTAGAGTTATTGAAATAATTTTGACTATATTAATTTGAATTGCAGCTGCAAACAAGCGGTAAGGAAGTAAGCAGATAATAATACATATATTAGCATCAAGCCTAAAGTTGGCATTTGTTTAAGCCAAGAATCTGAATAATTTAACCATTTTTCGGAGGTGGTAAATCTGCCTTGATTGAAAGTGGGATTCATCTATGATGTCTAAACCTTTCTAATCTCAAAAGAAAATAAAAACACGTGCCTCTTTTCCTGCCTCCACTGAAAGTACTCAAAGTTGATGTCTTGCCAAAGACTGACCAGATACAGCAAACGAGCAGAGATCCCATCAGCCATAGGATGCCTCTGTGGAAATTAATTTCCGGCAGTGTCTGGAGCATGTTAATTACCAGTAAAACTTCTCATGGTGTAATTCAGTCAGTAAAAATCCTCTAAAATAAGCCTCTTTAGGCACATCTTAGAACTCTGCAATT
Source organism: Buphagus erythrorhynchus (assembly GCA_013400855.1). Classification (NCBI taxonomy): domain Eukaryota; kingdom Metazoa; phylum Chordata; class Aves; order Passeriformes; family Sturnidae; genus Buphagus; species Buphagus erythrorhynchus. The sequence goes on along the minus strand of VZTT01017584.1, from coordinate 24,351 downwards.
GTAAGACACAGAAACGTTAAAAATAATGAGAAGCAAAGATTGCCTCAAAACCAGTTTTCCAACAGCCATCTCATATAATCCCTTTCATAAATAAATCACCCCTTAAAATAGGGTATATTTATCTTCACTGGTTTTATTGCAAGGAACATTGTAATTTTCAGCCTAGATATGTTCATTTAATATTATTTATATTCAAGTTATCATTGTCATTTTTTGGCTAAACCTTTCATCTCCCTTCATGCTTTGTGCACAAGTATGTTTTTATGACCCAGGACTCACAGGCAGTAAAGGCTANAAGACACTCTGCGGTATTTACCACTATTTCACTAAACTTCATAATATATTGTTAATTTGACTTCATATCAAATTTTTATTATAAAAATAAAATAAGCAAATAAATAAAAAGCACCATCAATGCCTGTCTTGAATAATCTTGGAGAAACACCATTAATAAATCTTCTCTAGTAATACAATTCAGCTTTCAAAAAGATAATGGGTGCCTAGCTAGCCAACATCTTATCCATTAGGCAATTATAATATTAATCCCTTTTTTCTCAAATATCACTGGTATTTCCTATGCATACCAAATCAAATGTTTCACTGAAGTCCAAACAAATGAGATCTAACATATTCCCCAGACGAAATCAATTATCTTCTCAGTGAAAGGTACCCCACTAGTTCAGCTTGCCTCAAATCTGATACTAAATATTATAGCAAGGTTTCTTCTATGACCTTACTTGTTAAATCTCTGAAGGCAAGATTCCAGGTCTATGGTCCACTGTAAAAAACTTGGAACTTTTTCCTTTTTCAGAAATATCATGCTGTGTATTCTGTGCAAGGCATACTATGCCATCTCTACATTAGTAGGGCACTACATATTTCTTTCTTATTTGTACATAGATATATATGCAAAAGATTGACCCTTTCTATTGCTAGGCTCATTTGCACACTAATTTAGTACTTCAGACCCCATCACCAACAATTTTAATGGAGATTTGATCCAGTTATGGTTTTTTGTATTTTGTCCCTAAAAATTAAAGCCTGATTCACAACTAATTGAAAATCTGGAGTCCTTGTTAATAAAGAGGTTATAATACAGATGGCTACAATTTGTTGTATCTATATCTTGTAAATCTGGCATTTTAGTTTTTGCTGTGACCATTAAATTTTTGCTGCATCAGAATATAAAAGGGACATCCAATGTTTAAAAAAAACCAAAAATACTTGGTGATTTGAAGTCAGACATCCAAAACCTGGATATTCAAATCTGGTTGGGTTTTGGTGTGGCATTTATTCATTTGTTCTTTCAGAATTTTTTTTTTCTTTTGCTTCTTTGGTTGAGTTTTTGATTTTATTGTTTTTTTCTTTTTTAAGAGCTTGCTGATAAACTTCATGGTCTTTTGATTTAAAATGTGATGGCAACACAATTTTCCAATCATTATTCATATTCTCCATCTGTTGGATGTAGACCAGTGTGACAATATTGATTGTCTTCTTTTTTTTCTTTCACCTCCTTTTCCTGCACTTCCTAAATTTAGAAGAAAAGTGGGTTAAAATATTATTTCCAGGCCAAAAATATCCAAACCTAAACTTCCAAAATTAAAAAAAAAAAACAAAAAACAACAACAACAACAACAAAAGAAAAACAAAAACAAAAACAAACAAACAAACAAACAAAAAAACCACAAAAACCAATCAACCAAACAAACCTAAACAAAACAAACAAAACAACAAACAAAATAAAACCAACAACCCCCGCACACCCTCAAACATCCAAAACATTATTTGTGGAAGAAAAACTTCTTATTTCAACCTTTTTTCCTCTAAGAATATGCAGGAGATAATAATGGTAGGAATCCTAGTGCCACGTGGCTACTGAAGCATCCCATTTGCATCAAGCCAGCCAAAAGCCTAAGTGGTGAAATTGCTCAGCAGCAGCTCTGTTTTATCAGCCAGCTGTGTTCTCATCCCAGGTCTCACTGGAATGACTCTCCATGAAGCTGATAGGTGGTACTTACCTCCTAAAGGGAATAGCAAGGAGAATTTTCTTATAATGAGGGTTGGAAACAAAAAAAACCATCGTTGATTGCCATAAAACAGCAGGTGCTAAAATCTATGATTCCTGGACTTGTAATTTCACTCACCTACCCTCAGGGAATGTTTCTTCCCTCCCTGCCACTTTCCCAGGAGTTCAGTCTCACAGTTTTGCTCCCTGAAGTGACAGAGGAGCCACAACTTCTCTCAGCAAGGCAAGAATCTGTATCAAAGCTCTTCAGTCATGGGAACAAGATCTAAATATTTATTAGAGCAGGGAGTGATGCATTCTTCCATTGCATCTCTCTCAAACTGAAGAATTCCACAGAGAAATAGAGAAAGCTTAAGTTGTGCTCATTGCTTGTGATCCCTCTACTTCTGTCCCTTTCCAGCAAGGATTTATGACCACTCAGCCTCACAAAACATAAGGAAGAGAAAATAATTTCTGAAAAGATGGTAGTGTACCTACAGTTTCTTATGAAAGAGGGTACAAAAAGATCTTCTGCCTACAGAGAGTGCATAAATGCCTTGCATGCAAACAGCAAGCTCTTCTCCCTTCCCAGCTTTGGAGGCACAGGGATTTTACAATTTGTTACAGAATTTCCAAGTTTCCCTATTCCACCCTCAGGTGATGCAGGTGTTTGCATACTCACTGTGACCCCATCTGAACACATGAAAATGTAAAAGTTGGGGCTGTCTTGCTCTCAGACTGTTACTGTCAGCCTGACCGTCCTGTGGAGTGGCCAGACATCACTGCCAACCTTTCCTCTGGAATGCTCCACATGGAGACCAGGAGTCAGTGCCTTTGTGTAAGGCCAAGAGCTCTTTCTTTTCTAGCCCCCATAAATGGAATGACACACGTTCATTACAGGATGACAACCTCTAATTAAACAAAACATATCAGGGTAAACAGGAGCTTTTGCCCCTTGTGCTACAGTCCAATAACTCTTTTAACACTTTTGACCTTCAGGGCATTGCTTTAACCTGGCAGTTCAATAGGTGCAGCCTCCATGGGAGGGATTGGAAGTAGATGATCTTCAAGGTCCCTTCCAACCCAAACCATTCTGTGATTCCATGATAAAGCCTCTTAAATTGTGTCTCTGGCATTTTCTCACGAAATATGTGTGTACCAGATGTGTCACTGCTGGGCACCGAGGAAGAGGAATGAACCCAGTAACTCAAATGTGAAAAGAAAAGTATGTCTGGGGAAGGACAGAAGATTATGGAGAGCAATTAGAGGGGCTCACTCATAACAATTTTTGCAGTTTCTGACTGCAACCTTCTTAGTTCCTGACTGTAACGTTCTTAGAAATTAACAGGAATGTCTTCAAATATTATACTTGAAATTATACAATGCATAATTGCAGAAAATCTATCATTATGTTTCTTATGATATTATAATTACTGTGGCCTAAAGTGCAGAAAAAGAGAGGGTAGTCCACACCAAAATCTTAAATCACACCTTTTGAGCAAAAAGACACCACTTGTAGGGGTTATTTGGGACTGTTCAAGACAATTGCAGCAGTCAGGTCAGCATACAGCTGCTGAAATCTCAGTTTTCTACATCAGCAGGGGTTTTAAGATGGCTTCAAGGAGGTTAATGAAGTGTCTCAGCAGATATTCATTATGTTGAGCTTTTCCTATATGTGCAAGGCAACATGAGAAAAAAAGTCCAACCTCAAAGTTGCTTATTTAAAACATTTGACAGCACAAATGTACCGTGGAAAGGGAAATTTTATTGAAAGCTGAAATTATTTCCTTATTATTTTTCTCTCTAGGATCAACATTTTTTAGAAATACGCTATCATAAAATCTGTGAACATAAAGCATATTTCCTAGCTCTCTTTAACTAACACCATCACTGAGGAGGACTTTTTATTCCTCAGGTTTTCCATGGCAACTCCACAGAGGGGAAACTGATGGTTCTTATTCAGCTTGCTGTTCACTAGAACCCTGAAGTCCTCTACTACAGAGAAAAGTAACTCCCAGGCTCAGGACTTTGTATTTCCCTTTGCTGAGTATCACAAGATTCCCATGGGTGCATTTTTTCAGGTTTTTGAAGCCTCTCACAAGGGAGATGCAATAATGTTGTTTGTCAGCCACTCCTGCCAGCATTGCACCATCATGCCCAAGTATTTCATCTCTGGAAGAATCCTCCAGCTGCCCAGAAGAGCCAGACCTTGCATTTCTGAAGTGACATATTTTAGCCTGGTTTCCTAAAGGAAAAGGTTTCCTGCAGTTATGATCTCGTTCTGCCTGTCCAACTGTCAATAAATTTAACTTCCTCTAATATCCTTTAATGTTTTTGTCAGATTCAATGAAATTTGAGGGAAAGACAGCATTCTGAAAGACATCAACTTCTTACACATCTAGGTGAAGAAAATATTGGATGCCACTACTTGAGAAAAGGTACAAACCCCCTCAGCTTTAATCCATTTAAATTTGCATGTTAATAGCAGATAAAAATCTGCATACTTTCAGATTGCCTGCAAAGCTTTCCCAGGTATAAGCCAAAAAATGTATACACAGAGAAGACGGGCAGAGTTTAGACATTGTGAGGAGAAATCAGGCAGAGTTATGTATGGTACTTGTTTATGGATAAGCTTAGGAGTACTGAGGGAAATGGAAAACTGGGAATCACTGGAAACAGTAGAAGGGGTCAGGGTTTTTGCCAGAACAGTGGCAAAGGAGATGAATGATATAAAAGACTAGCTACTTTCATTGCATTCTTTACTAACAAATCAACTTCTAATTATTGTTGAACCCGTTTGGTAATAAGCATTTCTGGTTTTTTGCAAGTTTTTCCTTGTTAACACCCACTGTAGATGTAAACAAGTGGTATGCTTAAGAATTTTTTTTTAAGTGGGAAAAGACCACTGGATGAGAGAGTTTAGTCCTGTACCTATGGCTTCTAGCCATTATTTCTTGAGTCAAGATTTTTTCCTTGTGCTGAGTACAGTTTTTGAGCTGAAGTATTTTACTTGCAAATACATAGTTTGTATTGGATTTTTACTGTTATAATTACAAACAATTACAATTAAGCATGACATGGTAGGGAGATTGAGTTAATGCAATATTAAATGCAGGGGATAGTTTTATCAAGATGGATGTGGAGCTTTGTACTACAGACAGGGAAAAATGTTGCTTTTACCCACCAGGATGTGTTCTTTGCTTCCACACTTAAAAGGAGAAGCTGTCAGAAGTAGAATAATGCTTCTGTGTTCTTCACTAGAGTCGAGATCAAATTGCTGAAAATCAGTTGGAGAGAGCTAAGGAGAATTTGGCTATGGTAACTTCTTTTAGGTACCTATATTTTTTTAATTTTCCTTTTCCCGAAACTTTTTCCAGCTTTTGGAAAACCACTCACACCATTATTTTTCTTCTTAGGATTTTCCCCATGTGAGAAATAGTCACTGTCATAAAAAGACCATTTTCCTCTGCCTTTCATATTGTCTCTGGGTCGTTATGGAAGGGCAGAGCTATATGGACATGATTTTTACAATTATGTGATCAACATCATTGTCATGTTCTGGTCTCCTGTCCTCAGTTGTTCCTGCTATTTATTGTATCATATCCTTCACTGAGATTCTACAATGTGCATAACTTATATTTTCTACTCTTCAGTTTCTTTCTCTTGCTGGGAAATGAGAGGGTTTCTGTCATTGTCCAGCCCAAAATGCCTCCCTTGGGCTTCGAACCAGTCTCTGTTGACTAGCAAAAGGCAGGTGCTGATTCTCTCTGTAAACATTGTCTTTAACAGCTCAGACACCTCCTCTTTCCCCTTACCATCACCTCAAATCTAGCACCTTTTATGGAGCTCTTACTGATTGAACTTTTCTTTTCTTTTTTTTTNTTTTTTTTTTTTTTTTTTTTTTTTTTTTTTGCTTCTTTTACCCATTATACAAGCAGTGGTGTGGGCTGCATTGAAGCAGCTGTTTACTGGGAACTGATCAAACCTCTAATGACACACACAACACAATGCTTTTCTAACATTTCTTTCCTCTACACCTACATTTTCTAATCCTTTCAATTCTCTGATGCCCTTCTCTTCTCTTTCTACCCAGTTCACTGTTTACAACATCTGCAGCATCTTTTATCTTTTTGCCACTTCTTTTTCTGTATCTCTCTTTCTGTAGAAATCTCACTGGCCAGGCTTCTTTGTCTTTTTGAGGCATTTGATATGATATTTTTTTAAAAAGTCACCTGCATATCCATTTTTTAACGTATTTTTCTTGACAATTTACAGCATTTCTTCCTCTGCACTGTGTGTGGTGCCAGTACAAGTGAACTATCTGCTCTGATATGCTCCTTTTTTTGTGTATTTATATAATTTTTGGTTTTGCATCATCATTTTCCCCTTGTCTTTATTCCACCAGCAATTTTAGTTATTAAATCAAAAAATGCATGGACAAATCAGCTATATATATTTCTACTCTGACATGAGTCTGGATTGCCAACCATCTGGCTTAGCTTACAGAGAACAATTTTTTCTTTTTCTCTTTTTTTTTTTTTTAATTCAGCTCTTATGCCTGATGGAGCCAGCTGCTGGTCCAATCCTATTTCATTTCTACTGCAAAACCTTGTTTGCAAAAGATGGAAAACATATCCTGTAAGTCTTCAGTAACTGCATAGAAAGCTTGAAGGATTTGAAGGATCTTTCTTACCTTTTGGAAGTGTTCAGCACCCACCAGTTCTTGCAGGCCACACTATGACAGCAAATGTTCTGCTGTGCTCAACATCAGCCCTGCAATTTCTTGCATGTGAGCTAACCTCTGATCCATTGGCTTAAATGTGCCACAATTTTTCCATACCTCATATGTATCTTAGGAAAAGTATGAGCAGTTGGAGTAGTAAATCCATGCAAAACTACTGGATGTGGTTCCAATCAATAATCATACAGTGGAAAATCAGGCTCATTAATCATGTCATGAAATCACAGACAATCCCTACCTGGTAATTAGTGCTGTTCTGTATTAGATGATCAGTGCATTCAGTGAGGAATTCTTAGCGTGGGCAGGCTGAGTGAGCAAACTGTGCATATTTGGTTTTGCTACTTATACATAAAATTATAGAAAGTTTTGAGTTGTTTGGGTTGCAAGGTACTGTAAAGATCATCCACCTCCAGGCCATCCATGGGGAGGAATACCTTCCACTATCCCAGGCTGCTCTGAGCCCCATCCAACCTGGCCTGGGACATTTCCAGGGATCCAGGGGCAGCCACAGCTTCACTGGGCACTCTGTGCCAGGGCCTCACCACCAACACAGGGAAGAATTCCTTTAGGAACTGGAAGGTGCTCTAAGTTCTACCCAGTCCTTGAATCTTTCACTTTTTTCCAACACTAACGGTTATCAACAGTTTGTTTTTGTTACCAAATCTAAAGTTGCTTTGTACTTCTGGTTAAGAAAGATTTTCCACCAGGAAAAGAACTTTTTTTTATTATTTTGATTTTCTATTTACGTCTATGAAATCAAAGTCAAGTGCATAATAACCATTCTCTAACCTTAACAATAGTTTAAGATGTGGTGTAGAATCTATAGATGATCTGCAGACAGAGAAATTGTGGCTTACTGTGCTTTTTTTCAGGACCTTTAAATTATTATGGATACTTATGCCAATTTAAAAGAGGACAGGAAATTTATTCATCCACTAAAAATTTTTACCCATGGAGTCCTGAATAAGAATCCACATATTGAAATTATTTCTTGGTTTAAAAGACAATGTAAAAGTTTCATTCTTTAATTTCTATAATCCTTTATTATTTTTAGGTTTTTTTTTTTTAGGAAAACCATTTGGACAGTTGACACTTTACAGAACAGCTTGCACTTAGATGTCAAAATCTCTTTAAAATGGAAGATAAAAAGCTTTTCTGTGAAATTCCCATTTGCCGTGTGCTCTACTCTGTGTAAGCCAGGATGACTCTATCAGTCTCTTCTCTTCCTGTGGATCCAGGGGGATATCTGTCTCCTACTGACTGAGGTACAATGAGAAAGTTTTTTATAAATTTTTACATATCCTGCTCCACAATACACCGCCACTGCCCTGCCTTCCCTAACGTGGGAATGCGTTATTTCTGATAATCCCTTGGTTTCCGCCGCCCAACGGGAGGCAGCGTGTTTTGTTATCGATTCCAGACAAGCACACATTCCATCATTCCAGCTGGCCCAGCAGCAGCACCTTTTCCTTCAGTTTTGGTTCAGCAGCCCCGCGGCTCCCCAGCCTGCCCTGCCACTCTGCATTCAGCTGTGCTCTCTGGGGAATCACTGTCACACCACATCCCAAATGCCTGTCCTGAGGAGCTGCTCCCTCCTCCCCTCCATCCCGCCGTGGTCCTCCACGTCCCAGGTCACTGATTTCTCATCTAAAAGGAAAACTCTCTGCAAAGGCCCTGGGTTTGGCCTGCTGTCTCCCTGAATGTTATTTCCATTCAATTGGTCTGTTTTAATTGGGGATGATGAATGATCCCTACTTTTTCATACCTAAGGATTATTAGCCTGAGGAAAACCAACAGCACCAGTAATAAATACAGCAGAACTCGAGTCTTTATTCAAAAGTAGGATCAGATTTCCTGGAAGCCTTTGCTAGCACAGTATAAAGACCAGCCCACTTTCTTACAACTAGCCTTCTAAACCTTCCAGAGGAGACACAAAGAGAAAAAAAACACACGGGGAGAGCATGAAAAAAAACAACAGATAATGAAAATATCTCTGTTGGTATCCCTACATCCCCAGAGCTATTGTCAGGTGTTGGATCGCTTTGTGAAGAAAGCTCACAACCCTTCACAACATTGCAGTGGGGTTGGATCCAGACAATCTTTGAGGTCCCTTCCAACCTAAACTCTTCTATGGTTCTACAAACCCAGGATTTGGGGCAGGGAAGAGAGGAGATGGAGTTACTTTCCAGAAGGATGAAAAGACCTTGTGTTTCAATTTGAGTGTGGTTCAACTCTGTTAAATATAAATATCTTAAATTGATATAAGTTCTTTAGGTGAGCCTCTCTGTGCAATTACTGCATTTCAGTAGATGCATCTTCTTAATTATTAACTTAGTTTGAAACAGGTGCTTTGATTTTCTCTGTAGCTGGCGGTGCTGTCAATTGTCTTGATTTTTAGAGGACTAAAGTTAAGTGAGAAAACCTCACCTGTTTTACAGAATCAGCCAGATTAATTCTTCAGGAACCCTTAGCGAGAGAGCTGGACAAATGTTCTTTCAATATAGAGCATATTGGATCAATTCTGACTTTTTTTTTGTTTAACTTTTTCTTGTCCAATTTTGAAAGGCCTTAAGGAACTAAAAAATACTTAGAACTAAGATTAAAAGTAGGTCCCTGGCTCCCAAAACATGACCAAGAGCAACTGCCCTCTGCCTCCTTCTCCAAGTGGCACAGGAGTACTATCTAGAGTTTTCATGATCTAATCCCCCACCAACAGAAATCAACATGACTGTGCTAAAACTAATGGAAATGCTGTTTTATGGCCACAAATAAAGATATGGGCCTACAGTTGTGTGCATATATTGTAGGTTTATTGGCCTGTAAAGAGAGCCTGAGTGATTTTTTCCTTCTTGAAGATATAGGCCCTTTGTATTTTAAAAAGTTATTGGCGCATTAAGTTTAATTGAATGTACAACTTAATTACTGTGAGCCTCTCAGACCAGAACACACGCTGTGCACTTGCAGTCTGATACATCTGCAACCACACAACTTTGCAGGGATGCTGCTTCTCAGGGATGAGTGCTCCTCTCTGCTGAGACTGGCAATTCTCACGCCTCTTTCCACCTTCTCCCAGTAAATCTGCTCTTAGGACTTCTGAGTTATGATTCTCTGGGTGAGATGCTCTTATTTTCTTCCTACTGATATTCACAATTCTCATGCAGAACATGTGCCAAATTTATACCAGATAAATATCAGCCAAGATATTTACCAAGTAGGAGGTAAGAGTAGTTGCAGCTGACTTTGTTTTTGGCACAGAGAAATTGCAGTCCCTTTTAAAAATCTTTTGATGTATCACGAGGATATCTGCCTATGAAAGGGAAAAGTGCTATTGCACCTGAAAATCCCTTCCTGAACTTGCTGAATTTGAGTTAGGAAGCAACAATTCTTCATCCCAGAAATACAGTGACAGAGGCGCCAGCACATTCTGTCCTCAGGAGCAGAGGAAAAATGTGGAAAAAATAAATGGGATGGAAATTTTGACACACGTGAAATACATCTGTAGCTTGCACGGTTACGCAGAGCATCCATAAAGTCACACAACCCAGGTGCAACTGCATTTATTAAGGCATATTTCCCACTGTGTCTTCAAACCACGCTCAGGTCTTTAACTGGGTGACAGACATCAAAGGAGCAATGGAGGCTCTGTGCAAATGCAGGGAAACATTGCTCTCCTACAAATGCAGAAGACACTTAACAGGTACTGCTAGAGCCCAGTTCAACATTTTCAAGTATATTTTTTTCCTGTTTTCTCCTTTTCTCTCTCTCTCTTCTATACATCCTGCACTGCCACTGATCTTCCCAATCACAAGAAAATATGACATCCAAGCCAGGGAAACATGGTGTCTGCATTAATTTATTCTCCTCTCTGCATGAGAATTAAGCCAAGCTGAAGGGTTTCCAACAGCCTCTCTCCCTCCCTAACTTGTCTTTTTCTCCTTGTTTTTTTCCAGACACTGAATTTACAGAAACAGCTCAAAGGAAGCAATGTCTGGAAGGTTCCCAGAGCTGAATCTATTACTGCCAGCTGATCGTATTCACCTGAACAGAAGCTATAACATTGATATATGGTGTCAGCAATAAATATCTTAAGAACAAAAAAAGTCTTGAAGAAAAAGGTTTAACATGGCTTGAAATTTTTTTGCCATCTGTCCACTGTGATAAGGTCATGTCCCTTAGAGCTGGTTGGCTCCACATTACAGTGGCTCTGATTAACATTAAATGAACGTTTAAGACTGTGATTGCTGCATACTTGTGATTGTGGGGATTTAAGATTGTTCAAACAAACTACGTGTTCAACCAAAACATGTTTATGTTGCGGGTCAGTGGAGTTAAAAATATGCCTAAACTTTATGCTAATTAGACTAATAATTTTCAAGTCCTAAGCATCATAACAGACATGCAATTAAAAATACTTTCTCCCCAGAATCACATTTTTTAACTTCATCTTTGCTGAAAAGGTTCCTGTCACACTGGATTTTTTTCTAGGCTTTTGCTTATCACAAGCAAAATCAAGACATGTTCAAATATCATTCCTTACAATTAAAATAATGAAAACATTTATGGAGTCTTCAATAAGTCTTTAATTCTAAGCAAATGAAATAACTACTTACCATCATTTTAACTAATCAAGTTTGTTGGTTTTTTGTTTTTTGGGTTTCTTTTTAAGAAATTTCTAGACTTCTTGTCAGGCTTAAATATTTATTAATTAAAAAATGTTTAAGCTCAAATTGTTAAGTCACTAAAAGAAAAAAAAAATAATTTCTTCATATTTTCAAGAAGATGTAATCAAGTAACATAAACTTGCAAAGAATACTTTTATTTTCTAGCTCTTCTATGTACAATTATTCTGTAGCATAAGAATTATGTGTGGGTTTGATGCTTTTTCTTGCACTTGATTTTGACCTGTACAGTTCTCTGTATCTTACAAGTTATGGTATATATATACTTTAAGGCCGCAAGCAGGCAGATTTTATTCTTATAGCTTTGTGAAGCTATATCCATTCTTATGAAATTATTTCCTTCTTGGTAATTACTGCCTTGTCTAATAAAAGCCAGTAAAATTACAAAATTTTGTGCCTTTGTCCAAGATCATAGCACAAATAATCTTGGAAGCTTCAGGAAAACACAACTTTATTCTTCTCTGTGCCCAAATGCACCATAAAGGGAGATTTATCTGGATGCTAATGATGTCTATTATGTGCTCTAGGAAAGCGACCAGAGAAAGCAAGCTGCTCATTCAGGGAGACATTATCACTACTGGCATTCTGACACCTTCGATAAAAAACAGCAGCACCATCACTATAAAATCTTTTTTAAAATCATCAAGTTGCTATCAGCAGTTAGCAGGAGAAAGCCATAGGCATTCATCTTGCAGGACCTTGCTGGCACTTCTGATTTCCTCTGAGAGGTTTTAATTGAGGTCATCAGGTGCCATGAAATTTAGCATAAATACAGTTTAGAAGAATTCTCTGTTCAAGAATTACAAAGCTAGCAGAATTGACTGAGGCCCTTTCAGCCCTGACAGACCTTTGGTTCATTCAGGGTCCTAGCAAAGTTAAACACAATAATGTTGCTCTGTAATTGATGGCACACCTGCTTCATCCTATATCAGCTCATCAATTAAATATGACTCTTAGAATCTTGAGGAAGGTCTGCACGGCTTGAAACTGTGATTCTGACATTTCTTTTTTTCTGCCACTACCTCTGTAGCTTTAAATTAGTTCCTGAACTTTTTCCATCCCAATTTCCCCAGCTGTTAAACAGGAATAATCACATTTTGTCTGTCCATTTATATAATACATTGATTCTGAGTGCACATCACTTAACTGCATTAATTTTCAGTGTTTAAAACGAGCAGGAATTGGTGACACATAGGAAAAGTGGTGGGGACAGGACACAAACAAGCACAGTGTGAAATACAGAGCAATGTTCCCTGCTTGGAGGACTTCAAAGTGAATAAAATGTGAACATGAGGCAACTGAAATCAGGATTGCAGGACAAAATTGGACTTGGAGGATGCATACAGCCCTGGATGATGCTAGCTGCCAGGTGCTGAGTGAAGTGCTCACCTAGTAAAGCTCAAAACTTCTTACGAGTTCTTTGTGTTTCAAGTCAGCTTCTGGAGCCTGAAAGTTGGTTGAGTAGTGACCTAGATCCCAGAATCACAGAATCATAGAATATCCTGAGCTGGAGTGGACATGCAAGGATCATTCCAGCTCCTGGCTCTGCACAGGACAGCCCTAAAATCAAACTGTTTGCCTGAGGATGTTGTTAAAGTTCTTCAGGCTGGGGCTGTGACCACTTCCCTGGGGAGCCTGTTCCAGTGCTCAACTACCCTCTGGGAGTAGAACTCTTACCCAATATCCAGCCTAGATGTAGATGATAGCACGGAATAGAAAGCCTATTCATTGAGGCAGCTTTATTTCTTTATTCTAAAATTGGAGCAATCTTCACTGAAGTGGAAATATTAGTGAAATATTCCCAAAATCATAAACTACTCCAAAGCATCTTGGTAAACTATAATATTCTAACAGTCTAGCAGCAAATCCTCTATATATCAAGTTATAAAATTCATTATGCCTGCAAATGACTGTGGGGGGAATTCCTGAAATTCCCTGGACTGAGAAGGCAGGGAGTGTTTTCAGCTGAACCTAAGAAAGATTCAACTACAACAAATTATTTTATGCATAAAAAAACACCCAGCCTTTGTTCCAGTATGGAATATTGATAAAGACTAGACTAAAACCAGGACTTTGAAGCAGGAATTGATAAACAAGTGCTTCAAGTCTGTTTTTAATAGGTTAGTTGTTCATCAGCCCAACTTTCTAATATTACCATCTGTCAGGGGAAACTTAAAATGTAACCCAGCCTACAGAATTTTGAATGTGTGGTGATTCATAAACTCACAGAATGATTTAGGCAGGACCTTAAATCCCTTCCAGCTCCAGCTCCTGCCATAGGCAGGGACACCTTCCAGGATCTCAAGTTCCCAGCCCTGTCCAGCCTGGCCTTGGACACTTCCAGGGATGGGGCAGCCACAGCTGCTCTGGGCAGCCTGTGCCAGGGCCTGAGATTCAACTCAGTCCATAAAGAACTTTAACTTCTCTAAACTGGGGGTGTGGTAAAAGCAAAGCAAGACTGAAGCTGTATTTTTAGCATCACAGATAGGTAGAAACATCACAAAACCCATCACTGTTTTTACACCACACTGGCAATTACAGAGGTCACAGAGTGAAGACTTATGTTGAAGCACTGCAGCTATGCACTTCATTTTACTTCAAAAATGCAAAAATGTAATTTTATTAGAATCTCATTCCAGGTTAGCATCAAGTTGTATGTATTTTGCAACTCCCTCCCTCTCTCTTTTCCTGAAAAGGAAACCCCAAATCATGTGTTTCAGAGCTGCTGCTTCACTGAGCAAACACTGTTACTTCACAGCAAGCCCTGATATTGTGAAACACATAATTCTGTATTGTAACCTACAGCTGAGGCTGGTTTTCCAGTTCTGAATCCAGCTCTTCTGTGTAAAAAGGTGAATCTTACTCAAACAGAAATGATTTTTGCAAAAATTATGCATGTCTTCTTGGCCCATTGGTAACTCTCATGTAGGTGTGGAAATCAGATGTTCTGAAAGTTACACAAGGCTTGCAGTTTTCCACAGAGCACAATTATTGATCAATCCTGTAACTAGTCCAGCCTCATACAGTTTTTAACACCTTAATAAGGAATATTACCACAACTTTCCTGTGCTAAGCACAGTTGTTGGATTTCATGCGGAATGCATCACTTTTTTTGTTAAGCCTAGCTGAACTTTTCACATGCCTTCCAAATTTTCAAAGTACAAGGATTCTAGTGTCAGACTGGGTCTGATTTTATTTCATGAAGTCTCACAGTCTAATCTCACAAACTCACCATGGCATTGAATAGAAAACTCTTGCAAAAGATGAAAACCCGTGTAAATTCCAGATAAACGATTTCCGGACAGCTGGCACAGAACACTTTCAGTCCAGTGAAAAGCAAAGGAGCTGCTAAACTCTGTGAATCTCCAGATGAAGCTTTGGGGAGCTGCAGAGTTTTGGTGCTCCCACTTTCACCAAGCTGAAGGGAGGCTGCTCCCTGGCACAAGGACTCCTTGACAAGACAAGCTGTGTTTGTGACAACAGAGAGAAGCCCCCGGGTGAGGGGCTTGTTGTCAGCGTTAGGCACAGTCTCAAAACAAGGTGCAAACCCAAGGCCCTGCTCCTGAGGTGCCTCTCGAGGTATGACACTCTTTTCTCTCTGTGGTGTAGTGATTTGCAGCCTGGGCAGAACCGTGCATGAGGCAGCAGGGAGAGGGGACGGAGCCAAGACCTCACCTTTCCACTCCACACCCGTACAGGAGTGTGAGAGTGATGTCAGGTATCCTCTGACAGGTCTCCTCTGTCTCCCAGGGGCAGGAAATCTGTGTAACAACCCAGCCCTTAAAGAATGATTCACCCAGGTAAGTACTGATGCACACAGAGTCTGGTTACAGAAATTCTGTCTCCTACCATTACATTTTTCAGGGGATATTACCCTGGCACAGTTATTCACATGCAGATCCCCCTGAGTGCACAGGCATTACTCTTTCAATCATAAATTCACTTTGTGTTGTGGCTTTCCCCTAGTGAACTTCTCCAGTCCATTGAAGCACATTTTGTGAGAACGGCTTTATTTTCAGGTATATTTGTGAAAAAAACAAAAATAGTTTTGCTCAGTATCTGGCTCTTAAATTTTTTCATCCTAAAATTTTGAACATTTTCCTTTTTTCCATCTCCCTCCTGTGAAATAAGTGAAAAATATTCTTTTACCTGAAAAAAAGACAGACAGAAGAGTCCTGACTTCTGCTAATAGCTTATGAAGACATCCAAAATAAGAGTTTTGTGAGCTGATCACTATTTTAAATTTCTAATCTCAAATTAATAGCCAGAAAATGAAAAATAACTTTTATTCTTGGAGGTTTTTTAGCTTTTTGTAATTTCAAATACCCTTCATATTACATGAAAGTGAAATTTATGTCACATAAGTTTATCTTTTAGTATTACCAAGCTGAATTCCCCGCCCACCCTTCTTAATGATAGAGGAGAATTTACTCACAGAAAAGCTGGTTGAAAACATCTTCAAAACCTCCCACCCGCAAAGTTATCAAAGCTTTAAAAGAATGATAAAAATATACATGTACTCACAAACATATATATATATGTATGTAGGTATGTGTGTATGTATATACAAAATGCCCTTTAAAAGGGAGATCTCTCTCAGGTTTTATTTTCTTTCTTTTCATCGATTTCAGACATATTGAACTGATTAACACCTCTCTTCCATGCAGCTCTAAAAAACACTCTCTTAGTTTATATAAACTGCATCCCTCCCTGCCACAGAATTCAGCAGGTTCTGAATTTGGGGCCTGGGAATTCACAGGAGTAGGTGCAGAGCTGGTGTGGGTGTTCCTGCTGCATGCCAGGTCTGGAAGGAGGAAAGAGCCCATCAGTACAGGAGCTGTAAATGAAGTTTATTTACCCAGATCCAAGCACTCAGAGAAGCCTTCCTCTGAAATAAATAACAAATTTATATTAAATTGCCATCTATCTGCAAGATGCCAATAAATGGAACGGGAACGTACTATTGCACAGCACAATAAAAATAAATACTATTCAATATGCAATATATCAGAAGAGATAATTACACATACCCCCAAGGCAAGCAGGATTTAGCAAAAAGACTGTTTGATACTATTCATAGCATTGCTTGATGGGCTCTTTGGCATAGCCATAAATCCTCTGTTTTCCTGGCAGATGGAAATAAAGCCAAAGTGATACATCAGTTAGCCTCAAAATAAGTCCACTGATATTCAGCAGAAATGTGAGATAACGACCCCAAATTCTATATTCACCAGGGAAATTCAGTGCACTCTGTGCTTAATTTTCAGTGCTTAGTTATGTAGTCTTCCTTGTGCTATCTGCAGCCATTGTTAGTCTGACATGATGAATTGCCTCCTCGGGTCTCAGCAAGGATAATTATTCTCTGAGCAGCTCACACAGCCGCCCTCGTCGCACACAGAGAGAATGCAAAAGTCGGGAGAGTTTGGCAAACTAGGAAAGAAGAAAAAAAAAAAAAAAAAAAAAAAAAAAAAAAAAAAAAAAAAAAAAAAAAAAAAAAAAAAAGAAGGAAAAAAAGATGCAAAGCTAAAAAGAAAAACAACAAAACACTCCTCCAGACTGCTTCGGTTCAGCAGGGGATTGAAGTCCAGTGGAGCAGATAAACTCAGCAGGGTTGGAACACGATGATCTTTAACATCCCTTCCAATCCAATCCAAACCATTTACACATAAAGTGTTTGCCCACCCCCCTCCTGCTTTATGACAGCAGTAACAGGATATTTGGCTACAGTCTCACCTCCAATTCTCCCATAAGCATGAATTTGACATTTTAAATTCTTCATGGCAGAAGCTGAGAACATGATCACCTTATAGAGTAGTTGGAGGGCTTGCTCCTCTCCTCCCCAAAACAGGGATGGCATTTTGGTATAAGATTTGTGTCCTGGCTGCATCATAACATACCCAAGAACATTTGTACATAACACTATACACTCACATTTTGCAAGTCTAGTAAATTTTTCATCAACATTCTAACAAGAATCTAAAACTTGTTGCTTTAATAAATTTCACTTTTTGTTAATCTGTGCTGTTCATGGAAGTTCCTATTGAATTTGGCCAGACTTAGACTGTCAAATTGGTAAACTGTATTATTTGGGAATTTGTGATCATGACTGTGACCAGAATAACAGTGTAAGCCACAGTATTCCTGCATCTAGGATTTATTGCACATAACCAGGTTTAAAGCACAGAATTGGGTCTAATCAGAAATTATACCCAGCCACACCCAACCCTTCTGATCTCTGAGAACCAGCTGGAAAGCAAAGGGGTTTATTTTTTCCCAAATTTCTATGCTCTTAACAACGTCTCATCAGGGTACACCGTGGCTGCAGTAAAAGGGGGAAATCTCATGCTCTGTGCACCTTGTTGTCAGGTGAAATGTGTTCCCTTCCTCAGCCAAGCCATCTGAGGGGCAGTGCTGATGTTCACAGCATGGAGGAGATGAACTTGAAGCCTGCATGAGAGAAGGAGTGAAAAGGAGAAAAGACAACAAGGGCAGTGAGACATAACACCACTGTTATTGATTTTTTTTTGTGTGAAAACTGTTCAAGATATTGTGATAGGATGATAATGTAAAAAAAAACCCCTACACAGATGGACAGGCAGATACATTAGAACAGATTGTTTTTTCACTTTTATTTTCCTTAAGTATATTGGTGGGCTTTAATCGGTCAAAAAATACCTAGAAACTCTCCAGTTAGGCAGCTTCTGAATTTCTGAGTGCTAGTATGTGCCAAATGTCCCTCCTCACCTCACCCTTCATTAATTACTGTACTACAGTTCACTGAAGACCTCTGACACTGGAATTGGCCCCATTTATAAAATACCATTTGATCCCTGATAAGAAGCTCAGCCTAAGAACTTATATATATACATGATATGGGCAACAAAAAGTGTGGGAGTAATGACAGATCTTATCTCCATCACCGGGGTAAGGAGGCATAGAAAGGCTAAGTGGTTTTCTCAGCCTGTGCAGAGACCAAAACACCTCAAAATCCTGTGCCATGTGCTGACTGGAAGGGATGGGGATATGCACTGACAGGGATGGGCACACTGGAGACCTGGAAGGCATGGAGCTTGGCTTATGAAAGGATTATGTTGATTACTTTTGTTATTTTGCCATGATGAGAGAGAGCTGGATCTCTGGAACCTTTGAGAGTTTGAAGCCAAGGTTACAAACCCGCTCCTTCCTGGAGGGCAAGCAGAAAAAATGGGATTCAGTCAATAAAAAGTTATCAGCTGAAACCTTGCTTTGCAGAGTGAATGATCTGCAGACCCATTTCTTTAGAAATCTACATCTTTGCTTTTCAAAATGCTTTAGGCTAAAAGCAAACAAACACCCTAAGCCTGGCCCTTTGCATGCCTCCACTCACCTCCTCCTTTAGAGGAGTCCTTTGTGTTTTCCTTTGTATTTTTCTTAATTTACTTCAACTTTTGGCAAGGCTGTGTTCTCAGTAGTTACATGGCAGCTGCATCATAATCGTTTGGAATAAATATAATGCAAACTGCTGCTGTGCTGTTTTCCTGCATGCCATATAAAACTGGAACATATACAAGACACCTAAAAAAGCTAATTTTTTGTAAGGAGCTGCAAAAGATAACAATGTCAAAGAAATAGTGGGTGATTGCCCTGGCCTACACATTTATGCTACCAAAATATTGATAACAACAATTTTGGCAAAGTGAAGTCCCCAGTAACTGTCTTTTAAATTGCATCAGTGGGCCAGGATTAAATGTTTGCATTTTGCACACTGTAAAGTACATAGAATAATCACCATAGAAAATATACAAACTTTTCAGAGCTGTTGATACTTTAGCTATTTATGTTCTTCAGAATTTTCTTCTTGTTGTTTGGTTTGGTTTGTGTTTTCCACTGAAACATATTCTCTATTTCCTTTCAGTTCTCAGAGCCTTCCAGTCCTTTTGTTGTCTGCAGGAGGTCAGGCTGTTCAGAGGTCTATTAATCTAACACTTGTTTTGATGTCCTTTCCTTATTTTACTCCCAGCACTTCCCTTACCCTCCGTTAGCATCCACTACAGAAAATACTTTTGTCATAGGCCACAGGAAAATGTGATGATAAGCATTTGATTACTGACTTCTCTCTAGCAATAATGCATTTAGTGTGAAGTATTTATTAGAAGGAAATGAAAGATTCAGGCTTTTTGAGGAACGGTAGCCAGCTTTCAAGATTAACTGACAAGAAAATATATTGTACACCACTAATGGGAGATGTGTCCCATACTGCTGCTATCGAAGCTGCCACACAAAATAATGAAATATTCTACAAAACATGTCTACAAGGTAATTTATACAGAACCAACACTTGTCATACTGTTGGAAGTGAGTGACCTATGCTGTTCTGCTTTGCTCCACAACCCCATTAGTTATGGTGACTGTGGGGAACTCTATGGACAGGTGTCCTGGGACTCTGTGATGGAGAGGAGAGGGGTCATAAAGCCAGACCTGTGCTGACTGCTGTCTAAGGCTATTGCAGGGCACATTTTTAAAGTTCCAGTGAAAGTTCCTATAGAGAATTGCCATAGTTAACACACAACCCCTGCTCCTGAGGCTGCCCCCAGCCAGGATGTGAAGGGGG
>VZTT01017581.1:5456-17190 GCA_013400855.1 Buphagus erythrorhynchus | reverse complement strand
CCTCAATGTCTTTCATGTAGTGAGACCCCCAAAACTGAGCACAGGATTGAAGATGTGGCCTCACCAGTGCTGAGTACAGTGGGATGATCACTGCCCTGGTCCTGCTGGCCACACTATATCCTGGTCCTTTGCTGGCTACACAGGCCAGGAAGCCAGGATTGGCATTCTTGTTGACCTTCTTCTGTTAAGCAGCACCCCCAGGTCTTTTTCCATTGGGCAGCTTTCCAGCCACTATTCCCCAAGCCTGTAGCATGGCATGGGATTGTTGTGACCCACATGCAGGAATAGGAATTTCACCTTGTTGAACCTCATACAACTGACCTCTGCCCATCCACCCACTGAACTTGACCAATCCTAGGAGTGAACCAGATTACTGTTCGGCATCAAAGAGGCTTCAGTACCTGATGATGAACTTTAGGTCAAAGTGCTATTTGAAAGGAAAATAAAGTCATTTTCAAAATGCATATTCTTGCTAAATAGGTTGCATTATTGCAGAGGTGGATACTCTAAGCAATCCTAAGGCAGTTGTTGCTGTTATCTAAGACCTGGTACTGCCACGACATTGCCTTATGGCAGCAGGAGCAAACCACCAAATGTTGAATATTTAATGGAAAGGTTGACGTATATCTATGGTGAATCATTTGCTACAGAATTGTAAATAAAACAGTATTTTTAATTCACTGCCTAGGGCTGTTTAAATATACCACGTATGAGTTATGTCCACAAGGGAAAGGAGCTAAGGCTAGAGTAGCCCTGGCTGAAAATTTGCAAACATATAAATATATATATTTTTTGATAGCGGTAGAAGTTGTCTGAATCAGTTTTCAATATAGGTATGTCTATATGTCTTCTTAATACCAAATGCTAAATGTTTAGATATGCCTGGTTTAAATTTGGTTGTCCAAACCCCTGATTTGTCTCCCCATCCTTTTCCTCTGCTGTGTGTGTGTGTTTGCATTAAACCAGTCTTAGTGTAGGTGGTCACACTGTATTTTCTCTCTTTAGACTTCTAACCTCGGCCCAGGTGGATTGTGCTTTTTCATTTCCTTTTATTCTCTTTCACATTGCTTCATACACATCCTCTGAACCCTGCACTGAATACAGGCCTTCCTCAGGGGACTGGAAGTGCTCTGATCATAGTTTGTAAGCTGTTAATGGACACAAGTGGATTTCTGCCCACGACTAGCTCTCCACTGATGTGAGGTGTCCTTGTACATGATATTTGATTCTGTATCTGGGATATGGGGAACCAAGGTACTTGTAATTTTTTTATCTTCTTGCATTCACATTAAAACACAGCTCACACTGACCTTCAGTGGGAGGTGGGAATTCCTATGTGTTATCCATGTACCAAATGTCCCAAAATGGACAACTGGAAAATGAACCACAAGTACATTGAGGATGCTGGGTTAGAAGTAGTTTTGGGCAACTCTGTGATGTAGAAAAGCTGTGCCTAGAGATGGGTAAAATATTTTTTTTTTCATAGTGACACAGAATTGCCACTACAAACCTACCCTTTCAAGGCAATTTGGGAAACTGCTCCATCTTTCTGTCAAATTTATTGTTGGAATTACAGCTCCTCTCCAGGTCAGATGCTTTGGCTGTGCCCCTCTTTGGTGTGACCATGGGCACTTTTGACTATCAGCCCCTCTCTACACTGCTCAATTTTAGGGTGAGGACCTCTGGGCCTGAACAAGAGAAGTTTCTCTGCAAAACCTGAAACATTTCCATAACTTCCCTTTGGACTTCTGTCACAGCTCCAGAGGTTCCCATATACAGGACTTGGCACATAGGTGTTTTTTCATTTCTGCTGCCACACTCTTCTAATGACTTAATAGGAAGGGATTTAGGGCAACAAAAGGCCTCTTGCTTTATCCTATGAAGCTTCCAGATCTATGTGAGTATGCAGGAAAGCAGTCCATGATACCTTGTATTTGGATAGGTACTTTATCTCCAGGTTTATCATCAAAGGGTAGCACAACACATCTCCCAACTTCTGTAATTGCAAGCCCTATCAGACCAGAGTCTGCTTTAACATGTCCCCTTTGTGTCCAAAGTTGAATTCATCCTGTACACTGAAGGAGGCTGGAAACTGTGGCAAAACTCTGTGTAACTGAACACTGGATCCTGGAGTATTCAACCCATGGGAAAGAATTAGGGATTTCACAAGCATCTTCTGACTTTTTGGGGATAGAAATTGAAACACTTTATTTCTTTGAACTGACAGTTATGGACCATGCTTTTGGCCTTTCAGTAGGAAGGCTTCTGCAGCTTGCCTGAAATGGGAGGTTTTATTCAGATTTTTCTCTCTGTGGTAATGTGATTTCCTAAGTTGGACTTTATTGAGCACCTTCTTTGACAAGTAGCCTCATAAGTTCAAAGCAATGTGCTACAAAATAGCACTAATATGGAGATCAGTATCTAGCAAGACTGGCTTTTAAAGTGCTGTAGAAAAACAGCAAGAAAATAAGGGTGTGTGAGACCAGAAGGATATTTATCCTACTAGCAAGTCTCATATGTGCTCATTCAAACTTACTGTGACATACTCTGAGGACCCAGCCTAAAGGCAGAGACATTAAACTTTGGCATGAAGGGAGTGGACTGTGTAAGCTGGCTGAAAGGGTACCCAAGAGGTTTTATTAATTTTGCCTATGGTATTTATGGTAAAGCAGCTTCATTTTTATAGGAATATATCTTATTTTGTTTCCTTCTGAGACTTCTCTGTTACAAGAAGTTGTTGATTTAAAACAATGCAGAAGTAAGCAAACAGTAAATCTCTCAGTAATGTTTCCATTCTGTTTTTCCAAATGTTGTGGTCATCTAAAAATCTCTCACTGTTCCATGTGACAGGAAAGCAGAGCAGAAGATCAGTTTGAGGTTTTGGCAAACAGTGCATATTCCTGGGGCCAAAGAGAGTGAGAATTACTTGGTATCACAGCAGCCAGGGAACAGACACCCACAATTTGTTAGAAGAAGAGGAACCAGGAGAGACTCAAAAGTCCTCTACCTCTGACTTCAAAATAGTTTGGTGGGTGAGAAATTCTCTTAAGATCAAATTAAGATCAAATCCTGCTCCTGTTTCATCAGAAAGGAGCACCCTGGTCTTCAGTGTCCTAGTCGAATACCTGGAGCTAGTGGAAAACAATAAGGGACTCTCCACTCCTGACTGTCACTGACTGGGTGTGAAGCATACATGCAGAAAGTTCCTTCTTTCTCGTTCTCCTGCTTGAATTCACACGAGGAGTTTGATTCCAGATTGATTTAATTTTCCTTTCTCCTGAATTTCAGTCTTTTGAGGGGGATCCATCCCAGTGCCATTGACTATCACTTCCTCAAGCCACTGACACCAGCCTTTGCCTCCAGTTCCTGGCAGGGCTTGCTGAGCCCCGATGGGGTGGCAGTGAGAGAGGGAAGCAGCCAGAGCTGCCTTAGGCAGCGCTGCCTTTGAGCTGATGCTGCTTCAGTGCTCAGCCTGACAGAGAGACAAAATGGAAATTATTCAGGAGCATGAACCAAAGTGGAGGTGCTCGTAGCACCAGTGGCATCCCAGAGGCCTTTGGCAGAGGTTTATAGATGTCAACTTTTGTGTTTCCTTGGTGAATGAGTCATTGTGGCTGTGCTTAAATTCTTAAAATGCCTTTTAAACATTCACAACAGCATTTTTCCCCTTTTTGTGTGGCTACTTTCAAATACTAACTTCAGGTACATCCAGGCCTTTGCAAATTGATATGAGCTCTTCTCTGCTGGGTAGAAGCCATGTTTGACCCAGAAGCTGTTTAGCCATGTTAGCAAAGTCCAAAACATGGTCTAATATCTCTGGCAGGTTTTAAAAGCTTAAGCTCAGATTTTTTAGGTGGATTTCCATTCTAAGAGTGGGCTCTTGTGCAGATGGATCAAAATAGAGGGAGACTGAGCTTGCAGTTACTTGCAAAGTCAGGCTGACTTTATCCTACGAATATGCAGTATAACAACAAACCTAAATAACGTGCCAGATCTTGACTCCATTTTTCATTGCTTCTCCTTTTCTGGGGGAGCTGCTACCTTGTCAAAATATGATGTGTGCAGAAGAAAATAAAATACCAAAAAGAAAATCAAGCAACAAATGAGGTATTCTCATCATACTGAATTTTGTGGTGAAAGATGGAGCTGTTCTCTGGGACACCATGTACTAGAGATCATGACATGGTGTGTAAATTTAAACTTTCTCACTGCCAGTTTTGTTGCGTTAATATTTGGGTGCTCTGCTGAGTTGGCACTGCCGGATGCAGGTTGTTCCTTATCCATTACTGGCAGGAAATGTTGCACCAGGAGGGTGGATACGGTCACCCTGGCTGCTGGGGCACTTGCAATCGGAGATAATTTCCTGAATGGCATGAGACAGCATGGTTTGTATATCATGTAAAAAGCCCATCTCTTGTGGCATTTTCCTCTGATTGCTGAGTCCACTGCAGAAGAGTAAAAACATATGACACTTAAAAATAGGATATATCCTCAACCATTGCAAGCGCCATCTGTTCTCAGAGAAACAACTGGTAGAAAAAAATAACCTTGGGTTGAAACCTTGCATGAAGTTGCCATTTAAGATAAGTGGGGTTGGCTTTGTTATTTTTATTTTTTTGGAGGTGTGGAGAAGGGCTGTTTGATGGCAACTGAAAGAAAACAGCTATGTGGAACTGGAGTGTGCGTGTCACAGACGTGCAGAGAAGTTGTGCCTTGAAGACCTGTTAAAACTGTGGGACCAAGCATCACAGTGACACTGGAAGGAATCCATGCACCATTTAAAATCAGTTCGTGCAGGTGACTGCAGCAAGGTATCTGCCCACCACCAGAAGGTGGTTTCTAGGGAAAATGTCTACATTCCTAGCCATAAACAGATAAGACCTAATTTTCCAATTGGACACAGTTCTCTGGTGAATGGTATGGCTTCCTCACCCATTGAGAGTCCATCCAGACTGGTAGTGAGGAGTGAATCAGCAGCTTAGGGAATGCTGACTCCATCCCTATATGCTGCTCCCTCAAAGCGCATCCACAGCCATTGCCTCTGGTAACAGGACTGAAGTTTCTGAGCTTTGGCCATTCCCAGGAGTCAGCACTGCTTCTTCTGGCCCTGTCAGGGTGTGATTAAATGACTGAAGAGAATTTTGTTTTCAAATTGTGGCAATTTGCTGTTACCCATGGAACTTCAGTAACTAGTCATACCACCTGCCCCAAGTCTGATGAAAAATCCTGAAAGCCCACTAGTGGACTTAGTCACTTGTGCTGTTTTGGATACCCTTCTGAGAAGTCAGGTGGAATACCTTTAGCATCTACCTGTACTTTCCTTTGGTGCTGAAACTGAAGGCAAAGAGGAGCAACTTACCTCCTTTACATGGGCTGATGGGTTCAGAACATCTGTGGGCTACATGCAGCTGCAGTAGCACATGAAATCAGCAGGCCTCAGAAGCAGTATAAAGCCTGTGGCTTGATAGTCTTGTATGGATCAGAAATTTGAAAATGGGATGATTGCATTTCAGTGCTTTTGCCCCTGCTCTGTACTAATGTGAAGAGCAGTTGACTTGTACTTAAGACACATGCCAAGAACCTGTGCATAAGGTAAAGGGAACATTGCATGGTGTTTGCTCAAACGGAATAGTCATGTTCCAAGACAGTGTCCTAATCCTGTCAACCTCACTCTTTTTATGAGTTCCAAGTAGGACAACATGGTGAGGTAAGAAAAGGGCATTTTAATAAATAGGTTTGATAGTGATATTTCTGAATAATTTATTTTTTTTCATCTTACAGCACAGGAATAGCTGCAGTGATGTAACGTTGCTATTTAGAATTGTTTTCAAAGTGTGTTTTGAGTTTGGTGTCTGCAGTATTGAAAATTTTGCTTTGGAAATGAGTGCAGCTAAGGTAAAGGCTGTGTGCATGATTTTCAGGCTCTGTCTCTCTGAATTTGGACTGCCATGCTTCTGATCCTCTTATCTCGAGTCTGAACATCAGAAGATTTGAAGGGTACTAGCTTGTGCTCAGCTTTTGTGACAAGCAGATGAGGGATGAGATAAATCTACTAAAGACATTCTCTGCTTTGCAGGGGAATAAGGCAATAACCTGCTTGCCAGTGTTTGGTCCTAGTAGACCTAACTCCTGAGATAAAGACCTTTTGGTACTTAACCCAGAGAATGAGTAACTCTTTTGTGATGTGCTGCCACAGCACATTTCTATGTTCTGGCCTTAACTGTGCAGCAGCAAAACCTGCCTGCATTGTCCCACAATACAGCAAAAACCACTGTGACCTTAAGGATAAAACCCCATGGAAGCATGAGGACTGATGTGGCTGGCATAGTTCACAGTGGTGGGAGAGCAAACTTCTGATTTCATAAGTGAGAAGATAAAAACCTCAGTTTTGCAAGAACTCTTTTTTTTTGTCGAACTCTTTCATATGGGAACAGCGTGACTAATTTACCAGTCCACAGACAGGGCAATAACACCAAGCCCTGTTTGAAAGAAAGTATGCTTTTCTTGCAACACAGCTCATACTTCTAGATTTGAGCCTTGCATATGGGTCGACTAGAGTTAACATTTTAATACTCTAGCAACATTTCAAACACACTCTGCTTTTGTCTACCAGCTTTTCCATTTCTTGGCACTGATGATCCTGGTCTTCCATGGTGGAATTTTGATATCTCTCTCAAGTTGAAAAAAAATCTTATGTACTCTGAAATGTTAGATCAGCCTTATTATTATTATTATTATTTTTTTTCCAGATGTCAAGCTTAATGCATTTTTTAAAGCATCCTCCTACTTTAAGGCAAAGTTGTGAAAAGTGAATATGTAACAGTGCATATATATTTACTGTACATGTATTTGTTTGTGAGAGACCAGGACTGAAAACTAAATTCTGTTACTCCCAAATCTGATGCAAGTTCACCCCTTCTCACAGCTTTAGATCTACCTGTGAAGTTTGTAGCATTGTGCATCTTTTTAATGGGCTAAATGAAAACGCTGGTTTGGGTCAATACTAACTTTTGCTCTAAAATGTACGAGTTGGCTTGTAGTACATTCTCACCATGGGCTCCTGTGTCTGCATCCTGTCATATTCTCTTCTGTGACTTCCAACTCATGTTGGCTGATCTGCCTAATATTTAAACAAGTTCATTAGATATGGCCTTGTTTTAAAAATATAAACCACATTTTTCAGGCTATGGACCAACATGTTAAAAACCATCTGTGATATCAATTGCTCAACTTATGCTCTCCGAAGAGCCTGCTTTACTTAAGGCAAATGCTCTGCACTTGCAGAAAATAAAGATGGTCATTAAGTACCTCCACTCACTTTTGAATATTTCAGCTAAGACTCTTAACATTACAACTTTTATTGTATCTAACCCTCTGGGTTCTTCTGTAAATGTGGTGGGGTTAAGTGCTTCCGTCATTCATCCCAGCTATTTGTGAGCCCAGATGTGGAGTTAGGTAACTCGCTTCAAACACACGACTTTGAAAACAGGTGATGAGAGTGGTGCGTGAAAACTAAATGAAATTTCATGGCCTGAGGCTTAGGCAAAATGCGCCTTTGGCTGTTCAGGTTAATGTCATTACCAGGGGAGACTTCTTTTTCCTGAAGCATTTATTCCAGATGTGTTTCTTTAGCCTTCTGCTCTGTTTGGCTGACTGTTTGTAGTCTGTTCTTGCTCTTCTGTACATAAATAAGTTGAATTGCTAGATATAGAATTAGGAATTATCTTGGGCTATTGAAATGGTCTCTAAAGAAGGTAAAAATACTTCTGAGAAAAAAGAAATAATTCCAGGTTGGATTTTTTAAGCCACACTGGTATGGCCATGCTGAGGATTACCTAGAAGTGTAGCTGTGTAAAATGCAGCAAAGCTGACATGAAAGTGAAAGGGAAAATGAATGTCGCACAAAAACTCTGTGTTTACAAAGTCACCTTCTGCACTGCAGGGACACTTTAAAGAGGAACATTAAGGGTGATAAACCTTAGCTGTACAGCTCTTCTGAATTTTAGTCCTTTTAAATATATTTGATGTTCGGTACCTTATGCCATATGAGAACAACAAAGGACTCCCCAAAACAGCAACACAAAATGCTGCCAGCTTGAGGAAAAAATTCTCAAAGACTTTCTCATTTCTTGCTCATTATGTTCTGTTCCTGCCCTCAGCCACTGAAGTGGTGAGAATCTTGATTTCACCACTGAAGCAGGGCTTTCTGCAAGTCACTGAGGTTTTCTACTCTGTTTTTTAGTTCAGAGTAAATAGAACCCTACCTTGAGTTTCTTCAGCTGTGTCTTTTTTTCCTCTCCCTGTCCTCCCCTCCCCCCCAACACAAGAATTTGAGCACTTCAAACTTCTTCAAGGATTCCTGGTTGGAGAGAAGCAATTGCAGCAACAAATCAAATCAAAATACTTTTAACAAGTCTGCAGACCATGTAGAAACCCAGTGTATGTCTTCTGCATGTGTGCAGACCCACTGCAGAGCCCCAGCTCACAGTTCTGCCTCTTGGAAGTGATGGACTCACTATATATGCCCCATCCTTCTGCCTGGGGAAGCTTTACCCAAGCTTCTGAGTACATGGCTGTGAACAGCCACCATCACCTATTATAAAATTGTTTCTCATTTTTTAAGTGCTACAGTAAAAATGAGTGCTTCACCAAAGGTCAGGAGCCAAGTCTGACCTTAAAAAGCTGTAGATTCAGTTCTTACCGGTACTCAGACCCTTTTTCATGCCCTTCTTGTGCCATCAGCAACAGAAAAGTTCCTTTGCCATTGCAAGAATGCTACAATGGGTTTTGACATGCATAAGAATCAGGAACCAAGTATCTCCAAGTGCTGAATGATTTATAAACATATATTTAGTTAAAGGATAGATGACCACAGCATTCCATGTTTTTCTAATGCATTTTTTTGCAGTCAGAGAGTAAACTGTTGAATGAAGCAGAGTGTCTGAGGGCACACCTATATAAATTAGGGCTGACAGCCTCACCTTCTCTACCCACACTCTGGGATTTACACAAATTCCCCCCAGCTCCAAATCCAGCCAACATGGAGCATGGACAGTGTAAAGTTTGAGTCTGTGCCAGCCTGTGTACACGTACCCTTCAACTTTTCCCTGTTACCCTTGTGGCTTTGATGTCTCCTGCAAAGCTGCTGTCAGCCACTCAGAGTGACCCGTTCTTCCATTAAAGATTTTAGATGTCCTGAATATGTTTTTTTTCTTCTGTTGTTAGTTGTGGCTTCTTGCAATTCTGGAAATCCCAGCATCATCTTCATGCAAGACAGTTTTGACCATCACAGTTAGGGTAAAACATATTGAATCACACTGTACAAACTGTACAGACTGTCCTTGGTCATGCACACACTTGGCAGTGAGCACTTGGCAGTGCACTTGCACTGAGCTTTGCTCTGCCACCTGCTTCCACCAGTTTCTTCCTCAGAAGAACAGCTTATCACCTTGGTCAAACAAGACTCCAGGCTCACTCTGTACTTCTAGTTTTTCCTAGAAATACCTGTTTTCATGTCTGATTACTCTGGGGTCAGAATTCTCCGAATAGTTGTTGGCATCTTGTCATAGGAGAGATCCACATTTTTTGGCTCAGTCTGGTCCATTACTGATAGAATACAGAAGTTAACACACTAATGTAAAATAGCTTGGGGACTGGGATGGTCCCCACATTTCAATTTTATATGGGGCTGGTGTGTATTTTTGTAGATAGATCAGTTGAAAATGTTCATAAAACTTCCCTGTTTCAGTTCTTACTTGCAACATTTATTTCTGGGGTTTTTTGTTTGTTTGATTGGGGTTTTATGTTTTGTTTTTGTTTGTTTGTTTGTTTGGATCACCTTAAAGATTTTCTTTTCCTATTGGGTTCCCAGTTCACCACATGAGTATGTCAGCATCCATAATAAAATGCAGAAACCTCATTAAAACGCTTACACTTTTCCTCGTATAGTAGTTGGGAATGTCAAATTCTGACGGTATAATTGGTGGCTGACTTAGCAAGATAGCAAAGTTTCTTCACAGTGGAGGTCTGCTGCTGTGCCAGGCTGATTAGCTCTCCCATTTTATGACTGTGTGGTCATAGCTGACATTAAAAAGATGACTGTGTGGTCATAGCTGAAATTAAGATGTTATAGTAAATTGTCTTTCTTCACTTCACTGGAGTGTGTGGCCAAATTAATCAGCAGCATGGAGTTGCTGCATGACACACAGAAGGCACATCTTGTTGTCACCTTCCGCGACAGTGAGACTGTAGAGGCACAGATCTTTATTGCTGAGAACACTCTCAAATTTGTTGCCATTATCACACTAGCTGATCATGTAAAGATGGTCTGAATTATGAGGTAATATTCTACTTACTGAGAGAAATATCTGAACATAAACTCCCCTTGTATCAGTAAATGAAGTTGCCCAAGGTTCCCAGAAGCCAATGGGAATCTGAAAGTTACNCTTTCTTTCCATCCTGTAGTCTACAGTCTCAGATGGTAATAATGATTTTAATATTTCTGGCTGAGAAATGTAGTCATTAATATTCTCATGCAGAACTCACAGCAGTGACTGTAAATTACATNGGACTCAACTCATGTTTAGCTATGCTTTACTTAAGCAGCTATTTCTGTTCTTACTTTTAGGGTATGCTAGTAAAGCAGATTCTGGATTAAGATCATAATTTATTTTTCCTAGCTAGGAAATAATGTCCTTTTCAGTGAACCCCCTTTCTTTCCATCCTGTAGTCTACAGTCTCAGACGGTAATAATGATTTTAATATTTCTGGCTGAGAAATGTAGTCATTAATATTCTCATGCAGAACTCACAGCAGTGACTGTAAATTACATGGTACTCTGGAAACACAGTGGGAGGCATTTCCTTCCTTGGACAGTTTATTACAGGGCCTTCATCCCGTGGCATATTACCCATATTTAATTTGCATGTTGAGTAATATCATTGTGCCAAGTAACAGCGTTCTCCTGGCTGGTGAGAATGCCTGTCCGTGACAGTGAGTTATCCCTCATGGTCTGTGGCTTGCCCCATGTGAGAGCAACAAGATAACAAGTCAGGGCTGAAATTTTCAAATTCCTCCTAGGGTTTTGCCTACTGGTTTAAATAGGACTTATGAGGATTAACTCTTCCTCAGTCTTGAAAATATCTATCCTATTGTCTTTACTGAGAACAATATAAAAGGTTTCAAGAAGCTCCTTTTGCTTTATCTGTGGCCATTAATTTGGGTGTGAGATGTTATCACTGGCAGTATGGGATTTTTTTATAAATAATCATAGAATCAGATTAAACACTTAGTGGACATCAAAGGAGGAACCCTGTCTGAACTTCTTGGGTTCATTCTGAGGGGAATGTGTTTAGCTGGGATGACTGCTTTACTGGGGACCATTCTAGGAGTTGTTTCAACTAACAGTGGCAAAGAACAATGACTGTTGCTTAATCAGAACAAAATAAGACACGTTTGCCTAATGAAGATATATTTAACTGGAGCCAAGTCATTAAGTGGTGCTTAAATTCATATTACAGTCTAAACTTTTGGAAGTTTCCAAATAAGTGTTAAATGAAGATGTAAATCAACAAATGTAATTTTGAATTGGATTGGGGATTTTTCTGTGTTGTATTTTTACATCTCTTAAAAACTGCTTAGACTAAGGTTTTTAATAGCTTTTTTACAGTTGTTAATATACAACAATTTACTGTTCATCAAGGTGCCTCAGTTCAGAGGATTTTAGTGCATTGTT
>VZTT01017576.1:30485-126554 GCA_013400855.1 Buphagus erythrorhynchus | reverse complement strand
ATGTGTATGTATGTATGTATATGTATGTTGATGTGTATGTATGTATGTATATGTATTTATGTTTATGTGTATGTATATATGTATGTGTATGTATGTATATGTATATGTGTTTATGTGTATGTATGTATGTGTATGTGTTTATATATATGTATATGTGTTTATATTTGTGTATATGTGTGTGTATCTGTGTGTATATATGTGTGTATATGTGTATATATTTACATGTATATATACACATATATATACGCGTATATGTGTATATATTTACATGTATATATACACATATATATACGCGTATATGTGTATATATTTACATGTATATATACACATATATATACGCGTATATGTGTATATATTTACATGTATATATACACATATATATACGCGTATATGTGTATATATTTACATGTATATATACACATATATATACGCGTATATGTGTATATATTTACATGTATATATACACATATATATACGCGTATATATACACGTATATATACGTATATACACGTATGTATATATACGTTTATACACGTATGTATATACACGTATATATACGTATATAGTCGTACATATATGCACGTATATATATGCATAAACATGTGCATATATGCACGTATATATGCGCATATACACGTGCATATATTTACATATATATACATTTATATACTTACCTATATTTTGTATATACATGTGTGTAAGTTTATATCTGTATGTTTATATATGTATGTATATGTGTGGGTATGTGTATATATATGTGTATATATATATTTGTATGTTTGTATATATATGTATTTGTATGTTTGTATATATATGTATTTGTATGTGTGTATATATATGTATATGTATGTGTGTATATGTATGTGTACATGTATGTGTGTATGCATATATACGTATATGTATGTGTATATATATGTGTATATGTATATGTGTCTGTGTGTATGTGTATATATAAGTATCTGTATATATATGTGTTTATATATATGTACATATGTGTTTGTATTTTTGTGTGTATATATATATACGTATAGATAAAATGTGAAACAAAAAACCACAACAATAACTGCAAGATCAACAGCAACAGAGCAGAAAACTCAGTAAACAGTTCTGGCTGTGCACACTTTTCCTTTGTGATGCACTTACTGCTCTGATGTTGCCAGTCAGCTCTCGGTGATCCCACGTGGCTGGAGGGGCACTGCGGGGAATGGCGTCTGTGTCCCAAAATGGGAAAGGGCAGAGGGGAGAAGCTGCTCACAGGTCCCAGGGCAGGGTCAGTCCTGATGCTCCAAAAGGATGTGCTGAAGTGGGTAGGAGATGCAGGAGAGCATCTGACCAGGGAAGCCTCAGCGCTCCCACAGCCAGGGGAAGGCAGCTCCCACGTCAGGGTGGCAGAGCGGAGTTTCTAGCGACCGTCCTGCTCCGAGCCAGACGAGCGAGCGAGAGGCAGAGCACAAGCCCCTCACCTCAGCTCTTCTTTTCCGGTGTTGCCCCTCTCCTCCCCCCTTTGAGAGACAACTGTTAACTGAGCTTATGGGTGTAGACCCAAATACTTAGCATAACAATGGAAAACATTCCACAGAAAGAAAAAGGGAAAATTCAACCCTCAACAGGATGGTATAATCTGAAATGGTTCACTCATTTCCAGGAATAAGATGAGGAGAAAATTCCATAATTTTTCTTTCTGTGTTTGGAAAAAGACAAAATGCAAGATTTTTTTTTTTGTTGTTGTTACTTTACTGAGGCAGCTGATTTCTTCTTTCTGAATGAGTCTGAGATGTCGTTGAGGAATCACTAGGAGGTAGAAATCACCTCTTTTTTAGTGCTGGCTGTTTCTTAGGCATTCATTCCATGTAATTTGTTTGAACTAAGCTTTCTCCATCCTCTGTGAAGAAAGATAAGGGTGTTCAATCAGCCAATCCGAAAATAGGTACCTGATAGTAGTGAAATGAGTTGCATCCTGGGGGTTCATGACAGAGGTTGTTTAGAAAAATTGTTTAAAACAGACTCCTCATTTTGAGACAGATGAGTTCAACCTTCTGAGACTGAGGAAGAGCCTGTTGTTTTTCCTATGAAAAGCTGATGGTTTTCAGCTGTGTTATATGTTTTGGAGAAGAAAAAAACCAAAAATATATCTCAGTCTACTCATGGTGGTGAGAATCTGGTAAATGCTGTGGTGAGTCCACTTGACTAGTGCATCGCTATAAGTGGAACTTATCCCAAAAGCAAGAGAGTGTATTTCATCCCTGAACCTTCCTAATGACTCTTATGGCACCATGATTCTAGGGAGGTGGTGAAAAAGCTGTTTTTCCTTCAGTCTTGGTGCCTTCAGTTCTGGTGATGCCCAGGAGGCAGGGAGGAGGTGTGCTATCAAACTTCAAATGCAGAAGGACTGCTGGGAGCTGAATGGAGCGGGGAGAAGGCAGCAAAGAGAGCAGCTGGACACAAAAAGTGTGGCATGGGAAGACCAAGGGGAAAGTGAGGACCAGCAGGAGGCCTGGGACTTGAAATGCTACTGAAAATCAGAAGGGAAGAAGAGACTGATATTGGGAAAGGAACTGCACAGATGGAAAGTGAGATGGGAATTGCACATATGAGAAGGGAAGGCAACTGAGGCTGTTTGTGGTGCAAGGAACATCGGGATGGTAAGCAGAGGTTCAAAATTCAAGAAAGACCAAGTCCTGGAGGATGAGAAACTAAGTTGTGGAGGCAGCTGCACAGAATGAGGCAGAACAAAGGCTGTGGGACATAGGCAGAAAAATTTGGACTTGCATGGGCACCAGGAAAGAATGACTGGGGATGTCCTGTAGAAAAAACTGGCTGTGTCACAACCGAGTTCAGGGCAACCAGTTACTGCTACGTGAATAACCTGGATTTTGGCACTTATGAGACTTCTAGCTCTTGGGATATAACATTTTTTGTGGGTATAATACTGTATAGACTGAATGTAACTTTTCATCTGGATTTTTCTCTCTGCTCTATTTCTTGTGCTAACATTTCCTTGTTTTTCTCTACTGGTTTTTCTAGCCTTTCATGAGCAAACTTTGGGCCCAAGGTTTATGCTGAGCTCTCAAACATATGCCACTCAAAGGGTTCAAAATATTGAGTAAAGAATGTTCATCTTTCATTAACTGGAGTAGAGGTGTGTATGAAAATGATTTCCAGGAAAAATACCCTTGAAAGTCTCAGGAAGAGCCTGTCACCTCTTTACTAGGACAGAGTCATTAGTTTCCAGCTGATAGCCCTGTGCTGGGCATCAGCATTGTGCCTGGACCTCCATCTAAATTATTATGCAAATGGTTAAAATCAAGGGGGGTTTAAGAGCAGAAGATCTGCCCCTGGCCATCCAGCTCAATGAGACCAAGTGCAGTCTGTTACCAGGTCCAAGGTACAGATGTTGATTTTAAACATCTGCCAAAGTGCATTTGTACTTTGAGCTGCTGGGAAAAAGTTACTGGTATTCCTGGGTGGCAGTCTGTAATTCACACTCTTGCAAGGGGTCAGCAGAAATGGGCAATGTGCTTCTGCTGGCCTTGGAGCCTGCAGCTTGATCTTGATGTCTGTGTGGCCGCATTTTGAAGCCCAGCCATTATTGCGTGTGCTTCTTGGGCAATCCCGCCTTTTTACGCACTTGCTGTTCCCTGACCCGCTGGCAGAGCTGCTTGCCCCCATTATTCATCTTGACACACCTCGTAATGCACAGAGCCAGCCTGCGGCATCCAGCCTGCAAATTTCCCGCAGGCTGCAGAGGGGGGAAGAAAAAATAACCTGCAAGCATAAGGACATGCATGCAAACACGCTTTTCATGTGTTTTCACACACTACGTGTGTGTGAAGACATTTATGCATGCTCATCTGCACACACATGTGCATTTTTTGGATACTTGTATCCCACTGGATGAAAGCCCGAGAGTGGAAAATGTGTCGATAAACATAAGGGACGTTTTCAGGGCCTTTGATTTGAAGCTGCATCTTGTAGTAGCTTTCCAGTGTTAGGATGAGATAGGGCGAGATAAAAGGAAAGAGGGAAGAGAAGAAGGAAAGCAAAAGGGAAATGTAAAAGAAATAGAGTGGAGGGAAAAGATCAGGGGTGGAGAGAAAAAAGGTGAGGGGGAGAAAGGTAAAGGAAAAGTACAGATAGCAATGCTGCCAGAGTTTGTATACCTTAAAATATGAAAGGTCCAGAAGTTCTTGACCTATATTCCCTGTTGCAGAAGTGTAGTACCATAACACACTGGGGTTTGTTTAAAACATGGAAACTTGACTTCATTGTTATGTTTTGGAGAAAGATTTCGCAATGGTGCTGAGGAGAGAAAGCAAAAAGATTTAGCTGTTCCCCTTTACAATCTCCCTCCCTCTGCCTTTTGGCATGCTTGAAATCAAACCCACTTGCTTTGAAATATTGTAGCATTGCTGTTTTGATGGAGCTAGGCTTGAATTAAAACTTAAAAAAAAATCAGTCTCAAGTCCACTGGGACAGGATGCTAGTATTTATAATAAAGTGGGTTT
The DNA here is from genome assembly GCA_013400855.1 of Buphagus erythrorhynchus. NCBI lineage: Eukaryota > Metazoa > Chordata > Aves > Passeriformes > Sturnidae > Buphagus > Buphagus erythrorhynchus. The sequence goes on along the minus strand of VZTT01017576.1, from coordinate 122,049 downwards.
ATAGACTGAATGGTTTGACATCTCATATACAGTCTGGTGGAAGCACATGCTGTGGAGTGGTCTGCAAAGGGACAGCTATCACATGGTGTTCTGACTCATTCAGATGGATTTTGGTTTCTCTTTGCTGCTTTTTTTTTTCCATTTCTTTAATTTAATTTGTAAGGGACAGAGTCAAGTGCTCTGTTGCAGGGTCTGGTGCACTAATGGAGTAAACAGTGTTGTGGACACATTGGCAAACTCTCAATTTGACTTGTCTTTGCTGGTCTCCAAAGAGTTATATTATTGGTTATTTATGAGTATGCAGATGACCTTTGGGCAGTGGGGACAGTGTTTATGAATCTAAAAGGCTTCTCAAGCTTTAGCACAATAGCGTTTTTTGTCCAAAAAAATGTGAACTGTAACTTCTTCATCATTCAGCCTTGCTTGTTCTCTTATATTAAAAGTCTTTTGTCATCCATTTGTGCTGTAGAATCAAACCATGTAGTGCAGGTGAGCAGTCACATGCCCTGAATAGCAAAAAGTAAAGATCCAAGTAAAAAAGGCGTATGAGTAGCTCCAAGAGAGCATTGGATTTGTTCAAGGGGCTGGTGAAGGCTGAGTTGTTCAAAGAAGTCAGAAGGAGTTAGGTGATGCTGACACATTATAGCTGTGGGCTTCCTAACCTGCAGGGATATAGTTTTGAAATTTGTAGATTTACTTGGGAAAAATTAGGATCTGTATGGGAGCAATTTGGAAGCATAAGAAAAAACCCAGCCAGTGGGCTTTTCCAATCAGTCCTGCTGATAATGAATAACTTCTGCAGCTCTGCTCTCTGAATCAAACTTTGGTTTGCCCATTTTTTTTGCATGTCATGTCAGGAAACTGAAAATAGATGGGGAACCTCCACCTCATTCCCTTCCTTTTGAAAGTCATCAAGATTATTGTGTCCTACCCTTAATTTTGTCAGTGTTTTTTATTTTTCTGTTGCTAATGCCACAGTATGATTTGAGTGCTGTTCCAGGGTCAGGATTTGGAGCTGGAAAAAGAGCTCTCAAGAAGCAATTAGTGCATCCTACTTGCAAAAAGTCTGATTCCTTTTTGCATGCTTTCTGAATATGCTGTCTTTGCCCGTTGTATTGAAGCCCAGAGTATGCCACACTGGGGATTTGTAGTGTTTAGTGTTTTGCTCCCCCCCAATGAAAGCCAAGAATTGCTGGCTGTTGAACTTTCTTGCACCTGGCTTCAGCTCTCAGAATAAATCAGAGCAGCCTAAAGCTTATTATAAATTACTCCTGGTTACTGGTGACTCCTGGAGAGTCAGGCAGAGATCAAAGAGAAATAAAAATCAGTTCAGCCACAGCTTCTTTTCTGTGGCTGATACTAAGTTTAGGTATCACAGTGACTCTATGCCTTGTGGGTTTCTATTTTTTGGGAGGATCCTCGACATATGGAGTAAGACAGCATTATGTGTCTGCTTTGTGCTATTTGTTACAACACTTGTCTCTAAATTTCTGAAAATGTTTAGACGCTGCGAAGTTTAGGGAGCGCCTAATCCTGTTTTAGGCACGTGGGTGTTGTGTTTGTGGCCAGGTTTAGCAGTGTTATCCAGGACAGAGTGGATTTTATGCTCATTGTACCAGTGTAAGGCTGGACAATTTGTGGAGCTCTCTGGTAGGACAGTACTAGAAGTGAGAGCAGAGTTCCATCTTGATTTCTCCTGTTATCTGTGGTGCTTTTGCAAAGTTGAGAGGAAATTAGGCACACCCAAATACTAAGAGGATGTATGCAGTGTACATAGTCTTGAAATAGCGGAAGGAGAGATACCCTTTGGGTGAACATGTCAACTTTTTTATTCTGATGTAAGTCCATGACTGTTCCTCTTCAAAACCTTGTCCCAAATGCCTTCCCCTCCTTGATAGCTGCGGCCATATGATTAGGGCAACCTGTGACCTGCTGTCAGAAAGATGCAAAAAAATTTATTGGGAAGGAAATTAGCAACAAGGGCTATCAATTCTGGGGCAATCTTTCTGTATTTGATGTTTTTTCTTCTCCAAAGACTAAGGTCCTGGGGTCAAAGGATTTATATGAGATCTGTACGTTTGAGTTCAGAAAAAAAGAAACCAAACTGTGCCTTTATACACACAGAGTTTGATGGCATAAATCTTAAAACCTTAGAAAAACAGATGGCAAAGAAAGGAAGATCTGTCTTTTGGGGTTTTAAATAATAAAGGGCTCATGATTATTTAAAGCAGGTCTCTCAATGTTTTGAACGTGTTTTGTCACATTTGGATGGGTGGAACTGGCAATGCTGACCAGGCACCTATAAAATACCTGGACTTCTCCCTAGAACATGCTTTGTTATAGGCAGTATAATAAAACCCAGGGTATAACCCTCACCTGTGTTTCAAAACTAGATAAAAAACTTCTTATATGTTCAGTCATGCTTTCTATAAGGGAGTCTTGCTGTAAAGCTATTCAAGCATTGGGATGGCTTGTTTTCCCTCTCTTTTAATGAACCATCCACTGACTTCAAGCTCTGAGAACCAGAGCAGGGAAAATCAAACAGGGAGATGAAAGAGCAGGAAGAGCTAGTGTTCCTGCCTGCTTGCAGCAGAGGGTGGCTGGAGGGGAAAAGTGCTCTTTGCAGTGTGCCTTGGGGCTTGTCCCAGGGCAGGAGAGCCGGCTTGCTGGACACATCTGTTCCTGACCACTGAGATGAGCTTCCTGATGAGGAGAGGGGAGAGAAGCCAGACAGGATTGGAGGGAAAGGAAAGATGTGACAATTTCTCAGGGTTGCTCTGGCTTCCCACAGCTTCTGCAGTTGGGCTGTCCAAACCTTCCTCCCTTAGCCTTCAGCTGGCCATGGCTGGGCTGTGCCTGCCATGGGTCTGAGGTCCAGGGCAGGAGTATAGATCAGAGCAAATTGTCTGATGATTCTTTATTTTATGCTGGTTTTGGTGTTGCCTAGCACTGCCATTATGTTGCACACAAACCTCTGCCCCTCCTAGCCACTGTTCCCACCTCCAGGTAATGGACAGCTACTTCTCTGCTAGTGGCCCTTGAGGGACAAGGAGCTGCTGGCTGTCCTGAGTGAGAGGATGCAGGTTCTGTAAGTCTGTCTATGTGCTGTGCAGCTGGTGTGTGCTGCTAGAGCATCTCTTCTGCGTTGCTGACATGGCCCTAGCCCCACTGGTGACTGGAGAGAGCAGACTGCTCTGGGCTGGCAGCAGTGCTTGGGAGTGTGCACAGCTCTCAGCCCTCCCTTCTCCTTCTGCCCACTTGGGGCAGGAGCACTCATTGTCCTGACAAGTTTTCCTGCTGCTTGCCACTGTCTGTGCAGGTGTTCCTCGCCAGGGAGGTCTCGTGCCACTTGGTTGTCTTGTTTCATATTTGTGTCCCATATCACTACAAATAATTTAGAGGCTGTTCTCTGCCTCATTGATTTGCTGTCATGCATTACGGTGGCATTGGGTGTGGATTCAGCAGAATTCATTCCTCTTTTCTCCCTGGCAGATGCTGCTGAATGGTTTTCAAATATTACACCCTGGGCTGTAAACTTGTAGCATAGTGGAAATGGCTGTTGTCAAAGCTTTTACTCTATCTGACTCTGTCAAGGATTTTTTGCTGGTAGTTACTCAGGAGAGCCCTGGAGGAAACCATCCCTCACTTTCCTTTCAGCCCCTTTGTAATTCTCAGTATAATAAACGTGTTAAATAGCTGGTGTCCAAGAAGCATGACATTTTAAGTGCTTAACTTAACTAAGCCTGCTTCATATGATGGCAAGGTCTTGCTGCATCGTTTGAGGTGTTGTTCTAATACTGGTGTGACTGTGGTAAGTGTCACATAAATGCCACTGAGGTGACCTCTGCTTGATGCTGACCTTGCATGGTCGTTCAGGGGAAGATAATTCAAATGCTAGAGTCTGAAATTAAAACGCTGGCGTTCATGGAAAGCTTTCACAGACCAGGAGGTGTGAGGAACTCAGATTTGCAAAGACCGGTATGCCCGCCCTTCCTGATCACCTTGCACACAGCACTAAAACCCAGGAGGAGAGAGGTTTCTCCTACAGCAGCCTGGAATTCCTGTCCAGCAGCTGAGGAAGCGATCTGTGCTGTCTGCAGGCACAGTGGGGGATTTGGGTCTGTGTGTGTCTGACTGGCTGCTGGCGAGTGCATCTCTTGGGCTGCTTGGTGGGGCCATCTTTACACAACACGCTTTTCAGGCACAATTCTGCTTTTTATTAGAGCTAACTGCCCGGGAAGGAAACAGGGATGGTGTGTTATGTGTTACTGGGGTAAGGCAAGGGAACTGGTGGCGATTCTTTCTTTAATAGAAACCAGCTTCCCAGCAGACAGAAAAGATCTTGATAAAACTTCGTTTCCTGCAGAGGATTCTGTACAGCTCTCCTCTTGGATCCAACCCCAGGTTTTGTCGCAGTTGAGTTCTGGAGGCTGTTTTCTCCTCCACCAAGTAGCTAGTTTCATTCTTCACCACAGAGAGTAACACCAAGGAAAATTTTATCTAGCCCTACCTTTACTGTTTAAACTTCAGAGCTCAGCGTTTGTTGGTTTAGTATTTCTCAGGGCAGTTTTCTGCTTGTGAAGTTTTGGAGAATTGAAAGTCAGGTGTCTTCAGGCAAATGCTCTGTGAGCTTTCTGCATGGATTTCCATCATCTCCCTCAGTGCTTGGATCCTCATGGCCAGAAGTGATAACAAAGTCTGATCATTTAGTCTGACACACTGCAGTACTGATCACAGAGATTTGTGTGGGGATCAGGCAGTCTCCCCTCTGTTTCTGCATTTGTCCTGGGCATTTGACAGCTGGGCCCAACAGAAGGCTTTTTAAACCTCACTGTTTGGGATCCTGAGGAAAGGATGCTGTGCTGTTGCAAGGTAAAAAGGATAAAGAAGTGGCTGGATAGGTTACTGCTGCAGAGATGTTGAGATAAATCTGGGGATGGCAGGCACCCCTCTGCTAAGAGCCAGCATGGTTGAGGTCTTTTTATAGGGCCCTCTTCTGTTAGGGCTGCATCTCCCTGCACCTGTATGTCCATTTCAAACTCTCTTCCTTTTCCCTTCTTTTCACTTCCCAGGATTCTTTTTTTTTTTCCCTTCCCTCTGGGAGCTGTGTACAGCTTAGCAACTGGTGTCTCTTCCCTGTGCTCAGGCAGGCAGTAGCCAGAGCAGGCAGGTGAGCCACTGAAAGAGGGATAGAGTTGTTTAGTCTGGGATGTTATTAGTGGAGGCAAGCAGAGAGAGGGTGCTCAGGAGCTGAGGAAGGGGAAATGTCTGTGCTAAGCTGGAGCAGCTTAAAGGAACAGGTAGAACTGAGTTTTAAAATTTTAATTTTTTTCTCTCTAAGGAGGAAAGTAGAAACAAGGGCTGACCTGTTTGTCACCTGTCCACCACTCTCTAGGATTAACACTGTGTCTGAAGCTTGTTGGAGGGATTAGGATCTGGAAATTCTAACTCCTTTTGTTAAAAGGATAGAGGGAAAACAAGGAATTTTTATTTTTCTTTCTGGAGGGAGCTGAAGACAAAAGGGTCTCTAGGAAAGCTCTTTGTGGAGTGGGGGAAAGGAGGAGAAGATTTTCTCTGGCAGGGACAGGGAGAGGTGAACTCCTATCCAGATGCCACAGAATTATCTGTCTCGTTTTCCCTTGTTCATTCCAGTGGGAAATCAGGATTAACAGCACACAGGGACAGCACAAAGGGGGACAGCCCATTCGATGGAGTGGAGACACTCATCTAAACCTGACAGCTGCCTAAAAGGCACTGTTCAGTAAAGACAGCTGGGTGGAGAATGCAAAATCAAGTAGGAAAGGGCTGGATCTTGGGAGGGGAGAAGTGGAAAATGCTTGAGCTAGTCCCAGCTTCACTGCTGGCTGCCTGTGGGATATTGGGTAAGTCACCTGTGTGCCTTTCTAGTCTGTTCTCCTGGACCTGTTCAGAGAGCAAATTGGTCTCTCTGGTTTTTTTTTTGGGGTGACTGAGTATAGCATGAATGTAAGCTTTTAGAGATGCTTGACCAGAAATCTGAGGGGGGTGGGGGAGAGTTAGTGTGGATTTCAAAGCAAAGTTTGTGCCCTGAGATTCAGGGTCACTAAAAGGCTAATTAGTTATAATTGACAAGGGGTTCATGTTCATTGGGGTACAATTTCACCTACTTCTCCATCTGAGCTCTGTCTGCATGAACAGACTAAATATAAGTTCTGGCCCCTTTCTTAAACTCAGGTTTGCTTTGTGCCAAAGCTGCAGCTGTGAGAGGGGAGCATGAGGACATAGGGTGCCACAAAATTGACTGAAACTGGGTACTTCTGGAGCCAGAGGATTAAGTCCACCTCTGGGGGGGAGTAAGTACATGTGTGCTTTTTTCTTATGGTCTTTCCTGTTGCTGACCACCATGGCAGCTGGATATGTAGCTGGAGGGACCTTTGTGGTGGGCCAGTGTGGCTGTTCCTGTGCTGTTACATATCAGTGCAATTGTAAAAACCTCAAGCATCCTGGACACTGCATGCCCCAAATCTCTAAAGTCTGCATCCATTGACCCACGAAAGGGTTCTGGCAGTCTTAGTTGGCAGTGTAGGTTTTTGTATCAAAACCTGAAATCAGCTGTGTGTTGTCTGCTTTTCCAGAGCCCTGCCAGCCCTACTTATGGGCTCAGGCACATGTTGTGCCCCCCTAGCTGGGTTGCTGGGCTGAACTGGCCACCCATGTCCAGTTCAAAGAGACTTTGGAGGCCCATCTTCCTTCCCCTGAGCTTGCAGAGCCCATGCTGACCTTCCAAAGGGTGCTGTGTGCGTGGGGCTCTCCAGCTGCGCAGGGACCGAGTGTGGAAGAGGATAATTTTGGGAATGTAGTCCCATGACTGCAAAGGGTTTGCTGCCCCCCTATGGATTTGACTGGCGCGGCCTGGGCCAGGGCACCAGGGTGGGTGGAGGAGGTGGCAGCTGGTGGAGCCAAACTGCTCCCTCCTGCCATGTCCTTCCCTTTTTATCCAGGCTCTCCCTGTGCTCTGTGCCACTGGCAGGTTGGGGCCTGGGCTCCCATTCAACTGATTGCATAAATGCAGCACAACAACAAGGTTTCCCCAAAGCAGCTCCATCTGTGCAGGGCACTTGTTCCTCAGGACTCCCTTGGTCACGCTGTGCTTTGCTGGAGTTTGTGCCAAGCCCAATACCTGCAGCTGAAAAATAACATTTGGGTGTGACAGCTCCATTATTTACCCAGGATCCAGCATTGTCTGGTAGGCAAAGCCAAACAGCTGGAAGTCTGGGGCAAGACATTCTCTTCTCATCTACCACTGTGTTGTGTATTACCTCCTGCTGCCTCAGTTTCCCTGCTGATGAATCAGGGACAACGAAAAACAGCTTATGATAACTTCTGCAAGGCTTAGGTACTTTAAAGATCTCAGTTTGGACTCTCCTCCAGAACCCATGAGCAATATAATGCCAAGGCAGAACAAACAGTTGCACTTCTTTGTTGGCGACCAAACTTTGAAAGAAGCTATTGATGCAGAAATATGTAGTAAAGGACATCCTGGAAGGCCTGTGAGAGTGGCATTGATATGTTGCTGGCTTGCCCTTCAGCCCTGGAAAAAAAGTCACTGCACACTCTATTCCCCCTGATTTTCAACACTGCTGCCTCTGTCTGTGCTTTCACTTCAATGACATCTCAATGACAGGCACCTTTCTTCCTGACTCTGTACATTAATTATGTCTTAACTGTGCAAACAACTATAACATTAATGGAGAGTCACCTTGTATAGTTAGTTGCTTTGTTTGTTATTTATTTTAAGGAAATCAGACCTTAGAGATTTTCTTTAGTGTCAGAGAATCCTCATTCAAATAACCCTTCCCATCATGGAAAATTGTGGGTTAGGAGACATGAAGGTTGTACTAGGACAGTACAAGCTTTAGGACATATGAAAAAGGTGACACCAAAATGCTTTGACCTTTGACTGAAACTAGAAGTAACACAACATGATTGCCACTGTCATGGCTTAAAAATAGCTGCTTTAAAAGCCTTCCTTTCTCCTCTACAATCCCCTTAAGGAAATGGTATGATATCATGAGCATCAACTGTTTGACAGATCCTCAAGTCATGCTGCTGATATAAGAGGGGGGTTCTGTATTTCTTTGCTTCTTCATGATGTACAAAGAAATATCCTGTAAATTGGGTTTTTCAGTTTCTGGGAAAGAAAATCTATTTGCTCTCCACTGGAGACACAGCGAACATGACAGGGTTTGAGTGCCCAGATGCTGTGCCTGGTACAGATGTCAGGAATTTGAGCTTGTTGGAGGCCTTGGAGCTCTCTAATGGGTACCAGGAGTACCCTCACACTCTAACCTGAAAGCAAAAAACTACTGAATTTTAGTAAATGGCAAGTTTTCTCTCAGCTGTCCATTAGACCCTAAAATGCCATGAATTTTTCTGAAGAAGGCTAGAATCTTTGGTGATGTGAACCCAATGTGGTTTTACTGATTCTCACAGCTAAGCTAGTTTTCTGCCAGTTGGGAAGCATCCTGAAGAGCTTAAAGTAGCCTGCCTACAATTCACTCCAATTACCCCCATCTTGTGATGACAGGTTTCCACTCATATTTCCATTCTGCAGATGGCCAACAACTTCTGGGCCAGACAAAACTGGAGTTTCTAGGATAGGTCAGATTAGACCTTGACTTGGAGCCAAGTCCTACAGATGTTTGGGGCTTAGGCTTGGGCCATCCATAAACAGATCTACCTACTCAATCTGGAAGAAGCAGCAAGGGGTTTGAAGGGGTTTGCCACCTGATGGACAAGCAGGAGGAGAAAATACTACCTTGATGTGTCCATTAACTCTACAGTTACAGAGCTGGGCATGTCCTGACATAGGACAAGAGATTCTTGAGGGAGTATATTTTTTTTTCCTTTAATGTTTTTCTGGGTTCTCCCACTCCCCTCTGTTTTTCTTGTAACCAAGTCAGAGAAGGGGAAAAAAAAAAGAAAAAAAAGAAGGAAAAAGAAATTCCAGAGTGAGCAGGAAACAGCGAGTAAAATTAGCCAAGAATCTTCCAAACAAATGTGTGGCTTACACTTAGGAGAGCTTGATTTTGTTTACTGTTTGTTTTCAATTTCCACTCTTTGCCCTCAGATCAAGCCCCAGGAGAAGGGAGAGCCTGGAAGGAGGCCTCAGATGCCTGTACAACTCTTATATGCTGTGAAAAGAACCCTGATGAAAGGTTAAGGCAGTGGGATGGATGATAACCAGTGCAAGGCATGTGCAGCACTTCTAATTGCTTTTTGCTGTGGAATCCTTGTTTCCAGAGAATCTAATCCTCCTTGTGATGGCTAGGAAAGGTGGTTGTGAGGGGAAGGCTAATGCCTGTTAACCTCTTCAGTGCTGTGTTCCCCAGTGTTGTCACTTGCACCATGGGGGAGCCTAAAGGCTGAGACCAGGTGGTCTGTATCTGTCTGTACTTTGTGTGAGAGGATTCCTTCTCATCTGACAGGCGTGATAGAAACACAAAAGCACAGAGCAAAGTGCAAGATGTCTCTCACTTGTTAAGCAGAATCCAGACTGTGAGACGTCTTAGCAATTAATTGATACACCTGTAACACACTAATTTTCCCACTGGAGCTGGCTGCACATGTAAAAATAAGCATAAACTAAATAAATACTTAAGTGCTTTGCAAGGCTCAGTGAGGAATTCTGATGTCTTAAGGCATAAATCAACTCTGAGAAGGCTTAGAAAAAAGTAGCCTGAGAGGGTAAAATTTCTTATTGACTCCCACAACACAGGATTTTTACATCCCTTTTTGTTTACAGACTGCTTAGTTTCTGGTCTTGATGAAACCAGGTTCCTCATGTTGATCGCTCCCTGGTTTGAAGCCATGTGGTTGTTCCAGTATTCTCTGTCCTGTAAACATCTCCAAGAACATGGCACAACACTTTATCTGTCTCTCGTTAAGTAGAGAATGTGATTGTTATTATGCATGGAATTGTCAAACCAATCTGATGTCTCCAGATTTCACCAAGGATCAGGCAGTTTCACCAAGATGCCTGTTGAGGGTTGAATTTTCCCTTTTTCTTTCTGTGGAATTTTTCCCATTGTTATGCTAAGTATTTGGGTTAAGTTAACAGTTTTCTCTCGAAGGGGGGAGGAGAGGGGCAACACCGGAAAGGAAGAGCTGAGGTAAGGGGCTTGTGCTCTGCCTCTCTCTCGCTGGTCTGGCTCAGAGCAGGACGGTCGCTACAAACGCCGCTCTGCCACCCTGACGTGGGAGCTGCCTTCCCTGGCTGTGAGATCCCGCAACCTCCCTGCTCAGACACTCTCTTGCATCTCCTACCCACTTCAGCACATCCTTTTGGAGCATCAGGACTGAGCCTGCCCTGGGACCTGTGAGCAGCTTCTCCCCTCTGCCCTTTCCCATTTTGGGACACAGATGCCATTCCCCGCAGCGCCCCTCCAGCCACGTGGTATCACTGCTTGCTCCNCTTGCTATGTGTGTGTGTATATATATATATATATCTACACACACACATATATATATATATACATACATATATATATATACATATATATCAGTAAAGAACTGTTATTCCTACCCCCATAACTCTGCCTGAGAGATCTTTAATTCCGAAAATCATAGTAAAGTGAAAGGAAGGGGGGGTTTATACTCTCCTTTCAAAAAAAGGAGGCTCTTGTCCCTTTTAGCAGATACCTGTCTTTCAAACCAAGACAATGCCCATCTTCTTCTTGACAGGTGACACAGAGAACGCTAAGAAACTTTAAAAAAAATTAAAAATACTGTACACAAGCAGAAGTGCCAAAATGCAGGCAGAGTGCATGTCAGGGAATTATTTACAGTGGCTGAAGTTTGAAATCTATTGAGGCTGAAGTTAAAATATCAGCTGGGATCCCAGCCCAAGCTTGGTCACAAATGGAACGCATCAGAAAGTGCTCAGGAAATGAGCAGAGGCCCTGTTAAGCAGAGCCAGCTCTTCTGTAGCTGCTCCTTCCCTCCTGGAGATCCAGCAGAGAAAGAAGAGCCCTGGGAAGAGAGAGCTGAAGGGAACAAGTGTCACTGCAGTGCAATGTCCTCTGGAGTGCACTGCTCAGCAAGTGCACTCCAGGCAGGATGCCCCAAGGAGCTGAGGGCCATCACAGCAGAGGCAGGGAGGAAATTTGTGGCAGACCTAATGTCTATGTTGCAGTTATTGTGGGTAGCAAGACGGTCAGAGTGCATTAGAACATCAGGTGAGTATTTGCAGCTGGTGTGAATTGGTGCTTCCCCACTGGTTGTGACAGTTCCATAGTGGGACACACTGGATGATGACCTGGTTTGTTGGCAGTGCCCTGTAGAACAGGTTAGCCCAGGTGGGACCACCTCAGGCCAGAGTGCAGGAACAGAACTGAGAAGGGTGTGTCACCTTGGTGGCAGTGCCTCTGGCACAGGGGATGGTGCACATAGAAGTAGCTTTACAAAGGCACTGCATTGGTGCACACCAGCGTTGTAGCTCACCAAACCCAAGCAGGAGATTCTGCAACTATTGCTTGTGTGAGAGCATGAAGCAAAGGCTATATGGGGAGAAAAAAAGAGTTCACCTTCTAGGATGCCTGCCTGTTGTTCAATTGGCAGAGAAACACACACTGACTTGTTAGTCCTCTTGGGCTTCCCTTTTCTTTCCTCAGCTCTTGGCTGTTACCTGTCTCAGGACACACACCAACACTGTGTTTGTCTGCTGCTGCTGTTGCCTAAGCTTCTGGTGTCATCCTCCCCACAGATATATCTCCTTTTCCTTGAGAGAAAGGCAGAGATTGATAGTGACCATGGACCAGCACGTGTTCCTTATGGTGGAAAGAAGAGTGGGACCTCTTTCTTGGCCATAGCATGTCTACGATTAGACCTTTCCCTCTCCAGAGTTAGGCAGGACTTGTGCAAAGTGCCCTTTATGCACAACTGCTTGAGCTTGCCTCCTCCTGGGTCTGGGAACATTTCTTCAGGGATAGTAATGAACAAAGGTGGGACTGTCTCCATTTCCTGGTCTGCTCTGGTCACCCAACACATGTACATCTTTAACTGACCTGGATAAAAAGCAGGAGGTGGTCTGTTCATCCCATGGACTCAACAGTGACTGCTGATGCCTTTCAGCCTATTCTTGTCCTGCAAGAAAGCTCTATTCCAAAATCTCTGAACTTTACCTTAGCACCTCTGAGCCAGCCAGAGGCTTTTCCTCTGTTATCTTCACCTGGAGTTGGAGAATAATCTGTGTGTAGGAGTCAGAGATGCATCCCCATCCACATGCATTATGCCTTCCCAGGAATGCTAGAAGGAAGGCCATGGACTGCAGCGCTGTCTGATCTGGTGTGGAGCCCTGCAAGCTAAATGAAGCATTTATTCTCCCCAGGGAACGCTCTCATGCTCTGAACAGCAGCAGCACTGTGAGGATAACCCCAGCGTGGGCAGGGGGCTGACTCATCTCTCCAGAAGATTAACACTGTTTATTACTCACTGCTCCTTTGAAGTGAAAAAATGGAGAAAACCTCTCGTGGCCAACGCTGTGATTAGCCATCTAATTGTTCTACTGGTATGTTTGCTGAAGGGGCTTTCTTTGCTCTGTGTACACGAAGAAATAGTTTCTCATCCTACCTTTGTTCTACCCAGATGATAGTCGTTAGCAGTGTACCAGACATACTCATTGTATAGACCTTGTCCTGACCATTTTTTTTTCCCCCTAAGTCCTTGGGTCTATCTTCAGTGTTTGCAGAAGAATGACAGCTCTTCCAAGTAAAGTCCTCTGTTCCCAAAACATGCAGGGAGTCAATTTATGGAACAACCAATTCCTTGTCCCTTCCAACTGACCCTCCAGTCATCTTTTTCATCATGGGAGATGGTGCCATGAGTGATGGAGAATGTCTCGACATCCTTTTCTCAGAGAAGACCCATCAGGCTGAGCTGCGAGTGCTTGCAGAACTGCAGAATCACAGCCTCTCCCACCAGCTCTGAGCATCCACATTCCAGATATGGCTGGTGTTAGAGCACAGGATGTTGGAGGGAGCTGGCACACCTAGCCCTAGCTGTGGGGATGTCTTCAGTGCATGTGGGTTTGCAAAAGGGATTAAACCTTGTTGATGCTCGGTGTCTCCTAGACTCTGCTTGTCTTTCCTTGAAATAGGAGACCAGGCTTAAGTGTTGGGACCTGGCAGAGGACATAGGGGTGAGTTTTAGTTTGATCTGCAGTACAAATAAGGAAAAGATAACTTTTTCTTTGCCTTCTTTGATATTTACGTATCAGTGAATATGGAGAATCAGGAGAAGCGCATCTTGGCTAGCAAAATGTAAAAGGGAATGGTATCAGTGGAGGACAACTAGTTCTGGAAATTTTTGTCTAATCATGCGTTTCAGACCAGGTTCAGCTAAATGCTCCATTTCAGGTAGAGATTTCATGAAAATACATTTCAGTAACATTTCAAGCCATTTCTTACTATATCTAACAGGAAAAAAAGGAAGCTATGAACTGAGAAGTAGCTTAAAGCTGGGGAAGACATTGCTGTTTCCTTCCATGCACCAGTGCATGTGGTGAGCTTTGCAAAAAGCACACATTTCCTTCACCCTGCTCCTATGAAGTCTGTGCAAGTGCCGGTGTGTTTGGCACAAGAGCATCCTCGGATGTTCCTCTATGTTGTGCACAAAGCAGTGGTTGAATTCAAGAAAGGTGTTTTCATGCCCTGGGCACCTGTGTTGCAGCTCAAGTGTGGCAAGAGGCTCTTGTGCTGTGTGGTGCTGTGAGGCTATGGGCTGCAGCTAGAGGGGGTGAGCAGGCAGAGGATATAGTTCCAGCTAAAATTTCACACTCCAAAGCTTTTCATCTTGCCCCTCTCTTTCCTCCCTCCCCTGATATCGGGTAGCACCTGTGTACCTGCCTCCAGGACTTGTACGCTGTCTGTGTAGGCATGTGTGGTGTATCTCAAAATTATCATGACTTAGTCTGGTCTGTGGCCAGGCATAACATGAGGTCTCAGCTGGTGGCTGAGGCCAAAGTGCATGAGGTGCTGTGCACATGTCATGAGTAAATGGCCCTTTCCTCAGAGATCCTGTGGTCCAAATTATGGTTAGGAGCAACAGATGGATACCACAAACACACAGGCACCGTGAGTGGGGGAGGAACACAAAATAACACCAAGATAATTAAGATGAATGATTAATGACTCGAGTGGGTAAGAAGGGGCCAAACCACACTCACTGAATGTTTGCTGTTGATGCTTCACAGGAGCCTTGGAAGAGGTGGACAATAGATACACTGTATTTTGGACTTGCTTGTCATTCAAACTGTTAAATTTCTCAGTCCATGCTTGTGGCAGTTCAGCTGTAACATTATGTTGTAGCTATGTTGTAAGGATGGTGTTAGTCTGGTGTATTCTGTACGGAACGCAAATGCAGCACACTGAAAATACTGGTCCTTAAAGGAATTTTGGTCTCATAGGATTTGGCCCAACACCCACTGAAGTCAGTGAACTCTTGACCCTTAAGGGATTTGAGACAATCCTAGAATATTCAAGTGGGCTCCATACTGGGCAAAACAACTGAGATATGCATTTAAAATAATAATAAGAAATTTGCTTTGTATGAAATGCATTTAATATATTTCTGTTTGCATGTACACATTTTTACTGTATGAAATCAGACTGGGTTTATATCTGCTGCATCTATCTAAACAGGTGGTGTATGTTACACTGGACTGATCAGTTATGTTATTAAAATACACTGTAAATACACAGTATGCTTAGCACTAGCATGGTTTTCAAGTGATTTTTAACCCCAATCTTTTTGGTTTTGTTGATTTTTCTTTTTTCATGAGTTGGCTCAGTTTGTTTCATGAAGTTCCTTCCATTATTTTTGTGGTGGTTGAGTGGCCAGCTTGTCCTAGAGATCACCTAGCTCCATCCCCACTTTGTCAGGTTGGATGTTGGTAGAAGAGGATCACGTGTGTCAGCTCCCCTTGGTGTGGATGACCACAAACCCTCAATGCTGCTGGGCTGGCAGGTCCTATCACCATGGTGTTCCCTCAGAAGTAAAGAAAGCAGGGAGAAAAGATGCAGAAGGTGCCAAGGAAAGACTTCCTGCTTCATCACACACCATTTGGTTGTGTCTGCTCCGTGTAAAGCCTTCTGCAGATAGGTGGCCAGGTGGGATTTCTGATGGTTTGACTGTGCTCTGGAGAGGGTTGTGTATGCACAACCTTGGGCTGCTCTCCTGAGTGAGCTCAAATTATTACGAAGTCATTTCCAGTAAGTCTCTACGTCTAAGGCCAGGGTTGCTCTGACAACCACTCTGGGTGGATCATCTGTGGGAACTGAACCTGGAGCCTTTGCATCTGAAAGGACAAGACTCTCTTGTTAGAGCTGGAAGCTGAAGTCCTTTCCTATGGCAATAGCAGCTGCCTCATTTGTGAGCCCCTCTGAAATTCAGGAGGATGAAATCTCTACCTGGGCAGCATGAATTATGCTGCAACAGAGTTCACAGGGACTGGATCCAGTCTGATGTCCACAGATGCTGCATCTGTACTCACTGGATGGCCAGTTGTGTCTGAGGTGAAAGCTT
This sequence comes from Buphagus erythrorhynchus, assembly GCA_013400855.1. NCBI lineage: Eukaryota > Metazoa > Chordata > Aves > Passeriformes > Sturnidae > Buphagus > Buphagus erythrorhynchus. The sequence goes on along the minus strand of VZTT01017576.1, from coordinate 106,488 downwards.
TGTGTGTAAAATGGATGCATGTCTTCACAAGGAGCTACTCTGACTTGCACACTTTCTTCAGTGCCTAGGTGTTTTTTGAATCTATTATCATGGCTTATATTTTCACATGTCTGGGGGACAGTGGAGATGGATTTGTGTGCATGTGCTATACCAAAGGGAAATATTTACAGCTGTTATCACACACATGCAAAAAAATCTTGTGCTCCTTTTCAAGCAGAGCTTTTCAGACAGCCAGACTCGGCATGAGGATTCAGAGAAGGTTGCTGGCTCTGATGCCAAACTTGTGGTTTCCTTTAACTCATTTTGCAGGGCCTCTTTTTGCTGGCTAGAAAGCCTTCACTTGAAATGCAGTTACTCAGATGTAGAGAAGAGGCAAAGCCCAGCCATTCCAGAAAAGCGGAATTTCCTCACATTACCCCTTTACCATCAACAGTGGCACATTTTCGAAGCTTTCCAGGTACAAGGGAAAAGCCTTGGGCTGGACACCTGTGTAAATGCTTAGCTGCAGATATCCACTGACTTCAACAGAACTTTCGTCTAAATCCTCTGCCATAAGGAAGAGTAGGTAGATATAGGATCAGGTATAATCTCAGTACAGTGCAAATTGGTAGTTTCATTAGAGTCAATTGAGAAAAATCAGTGGAGAATCTCACTTTTTGTGTGCACCTAATTGATGGTAAGAGTGTAGTGAACTTCCTCCTAAAAACTGCCTGCTTTTGTTATCTCTTGCATTCATTCTGATCTGCTATCCTTTAAAAAAATCATAAAATAATCTATTTTTTTGTGATGCACTGAGAGGCTGGTCTCTTTTGAGATGTTTTTGGTATTTCTGATCCTTTCTTTCACTTGTTCCATTCATTAAGTACTTCACCTGTGTTGCCTCTTCTTCATTTTATCCCCTGCTTTTCATGTACCTCTTCATTCTTTTACAGCATTCAGAAATGCAAGATTCTAGAATTAATTGAAGTGACATATTTCTATAGAATGGACCAACACATGAATCTTTGTTACTGCAGAGCTTTTCTTAATCACATCATTTCCACCCTCTGGTTCCTTCCTGAGTCGTCATTCAGCAATAAACACAGTGGTTGCTTCTTCACTGGGGCTAAGTGCTCATCCACTCTCAACCAGATCTTGAGAGAGGGCTGTTGACAGTGGAGAGCTATGGCAGGAATTTGGAGCCAGGGTATCACTTTCTCCTTTTCTATCTGGAGATACTAGAAAATAAGTACTTGCTGTGATGATGGTATTGAATTCTGAATATGAGTCAAGAACACCATGGGGCTGGAAAGAGTCATTTTCCTTTATCTCTGTAAACAAGAAAATCAGTCTGACTCTGAGCTGCTGGATGATGGAGTGGGTCTGAGCTGGTGATTGTGCTGGATGATGATGTTCAATGGTCAACAGACAGCAGCTGGTAGTGGAAGTAGAGCTGGTGTCACTTGTCATTCATTCACAGGGGCAGCTCTGAAGGCCATGTAGAGGCATGGTGTACACAAACTTGTGCCTGTTTGCTCTATCACAGAGGGTACTGCCACCTCTCTGAACCCTTCACTCCCTGCCCACAGCCCAAAGGGCCTGGGGAGCACCTCATGAAACACAGATACTTCCTTGTGACAAAGGACTGAAAGTTCCCATATATCATCCCAGCAGATTTCAGCTGTGTTTGCCTTTTCTGTGGCAGTAGGAAGTAGAAAGATCTCCAGCCCACGGGAGCCAATGAGCAGGTTAGGAAGTGCTGTCATGTTTGGGAAGGGAGCTGTGTGGTGCTTGCTCTTGGGAACAAGGAGACCACCCTGGTTTAGGGGGTTAGACAGGATTGTCACAGGTCTGTCTGCCAAGTCTTTGGAGAAGGACAGCAGCCTTACTAGTGAGGGACTACTTTTGCTCCTGAAATGAGCTTATTTAAGTGATGGAGCTGACCCACACTAACATCTTTCATCGCTGACTAGCCAGGGATCATTGAGGGTTTGTGACTATGGCAGCACTAGTTGAGGAAGAGGATGATGTGGCTGTGCCTTTGTTTTCAAGAGAGGAAGGTAATGGTTATTGGGACAACTGAAAGGCTGGTAAAGCGCAGGGGTGTAACTGGAGGAAGGTACTGTGGGTGGATATTATCCTACTGAGAGTCTCTGGCAGAGGCCATGGAGACCTGGAACAGTTGGAGTGCATGGAGAGATGATTTGTAGGCTGGAGCTGCAGCTGAGAACAATTGTCTTCAGCTGATGTGTTAGAGAGGTAATGAGGCTGCCAGTGGATGGAGTTCTCGAAACAAGTAGGAGACTACAAAGGGTAGGTGTGCACCTTGGGTGAAGACCTGTACTCGTGTGATTATGGGGGTAAGGGGTTGCTAGTGGAGGAGACCTAAACATAAAAGGTTTTTCAGGTTTTGCTGAAGAAGTGAAAGAAATGGAAACAAAAGAGATGCTAGTAGAGAGGAGCAGCTAGCCCCCACCAGAAGAGAGGTGTAGCCCACAATGAGAGCTGAAGAATGATGCTAAAGAAGTAAAATGAAAACAGAGAAACTGGGTGCTGGGGACAGAATATCTATAGTTTCAAGAAAGAAAATCAGGTAAATAAGCATATGGTAATGGATATGTGTCAGCACGTAGAGAGAAAGAAAGGACTGATGCTTATTTGCATGGGTGATATGTAGTAAACTATTGCCTGGTCTGTTTGGGATATGGAGTTGAATCAGCTAGAGACAGCTGAAGTATACCTACGAAAAATGTTGTGAGTCTGGTAAAAAAATGTAGGAGCTTGAATTAATCATATCAGTTGCAAAAATAAGCATCTTGGGGTAAAACAAAGAAGGGTGAAAAATAAATACCATTGAAAGTGATTGGTTGCTCAGGAAAGGCAGAGATGAAGTATAACCTTGTCTATGTATGTAGAAATATTGCCATATTTTAGTGAAGAAACTGGTAAGGGTAGCGTGGATGAAAACTGGACATGTGTTGGTCAAAATAGTTTTGGCTATGAGTTGCTGGCACTGAGGTTGTGGTGGCTTTGATTTCTCAGGTATAGATTGAAAAACTACAAAAAACTGGTAGCAGTAATGGCTGATGAATTATTTCTTCAGATGGTTCTTCCTCCTTCAGTCAGCGTTGGTACTGCTTCTTTTTGGTGCAGAAACTAGTAAACTATAAAATGGCTAGTGGCTATGAGTTGATTAATTTTTAAATTAAATTGAAGAGTAAATAAAACTATCCTTGCAGCTCAGTTTATTGATTTCGAAAGGATGGATTTCTCGGAGAGGTTAATGTGCTCAGCTGGGTTCAGAGATCTGTTACTCAGATTTGGAGGAATTCTCTAAGTACAGGGTGCTGCAGTTATTGGGAACCTGTGCATCAGGAAAGGGCAGAGGGCCAACCAGGCAAGGATTTCTGTGCTTAAATTAACAGAAGAGGGAAAAGCATGTGCTGGTTAGCTATGAAGAATATTTGCCCAAGACAAAACGATATGCATGTGTTTCTTAAACAGTCAAGAAATTAGTTTCTGGGATTGTTTGTTGACACCAAAACCAGTTTTTCATTTGTTCTTTGAAGAAAATAAAAATCAGGGAGGATTATATGGTAGTTGGTTCATACAATAGACTTCATACAAAAGACAGAATTTAATGACCCAAGACCAATCTGTCTGTCTGTGGTCTTAAGATGAAGAGATGTTTGCAAATATGCAAGTTGTATGGTTCAGGATGGAGACAATGTTTAGGCTATTGTGTACAAGGGGGAGATGAAAGCAGACATGCATAAATAAANTCAATCCTTTCAATTCTTTTTGTCTGTGTTTGCTGTGTGACTCAGTGCCCCACATCTGAAATGGCTGCAGGTGCCCCAGACACTCTGTGGCTGTTGGAAGTCAGGCAGTCTCTCCACAGATTATACAAAGATGAAGGCACTTCTTGTACAGAGAGCAGTTTGTTCCCACTCTCCTCGCCACAGTGGGGCTTTCCCTCTAGGAGGAGATTTAGGAGAGTAGTCCATGCAGGCCTCCTATGAGGAACAGGTGATGAGTTGTCTCCCATGAATGTCTGCAAAGTGGCAATTGTGGCATCTTCTGGATTTTTTTGAGGAAGGCCTTTAATGTGACAGTGATGCAGAATACTAGAGGAAGCTGTTAGCCAGTCACTGTTCGGTCTTGTGGTCCCTGTTGTCATTGTTTATTCACACATCAACTTATTTTGGGTGAAGAAAGATCGAACTCGTGTGAGTGCAGCATGTGCCAACAGAGGAGCAGAAGTTTGCAGTGTATTTGTGCTGTGTTTGCATTTTAACTTCTTGCATTAATCTTTCTTAAGAAATTTCTATTATTCTCTGCTCCGTTTTCTGGTTCCTCAAGGAACTGCTTTCATAAAATACATGACCCAGCGTCAGTCCTGCATAGAGAGACTCTGGCTGCTCTCCATGAAATTCTTCATTTCTCATGAACTGTCAGCAGGGGAGTGTGACGGATACATCTGTCACAGGGAACTGGTCTGCTTTTGGCAGCAGTTGCTGGTGCCTGCCATGGCTTGGGTCAGGTGCTTGTTCCTCTGACTTGTGCACCCATGTCTATTGTGTAGGTGTTTTCTGCATACTCAAGTGAGAGTCAAACTGCTCGTTGACACCTGGTAAAGAATTATGAGAATGGAGAATAATTTCTTGGGAGAATCCATCTTTTTTCAAGTTTTCCTGGGCTCAACTCATAGTATTGCACCTCTTGCAATTGTCCTGTAGCATTATTACATAGCTTCAATGACTCATCAGGGGAGATCTTGGTGTTTCCTGGTCCAGTTTCTTTGCTACTAGAAACCATTTAGAAGGTGAATAGGGAACATGTGCCAATATCCAACTGTATCCAAGTCGATCGCTGATGGGGAGAAAGGCCAGTCTGAAACTTGCCTGCTATACCTAAAGCTCTTGTGGATTTCTGTTTTAACTTGGAGTGAGGAGGCTCTTCGGGCATGTGCTTTGGGCTCCAAATTGGTAGGAACTGGCTTTAAGTAATGAAGTTTCCCAGTACCAAATAATGGAATAGGTGCAGCAGAGAACTTGCCAGTCTGCAAACACGTTCAGCTAACAGCTGTGACTGTGTGTGCCCTAGAAGTAGGCAATGAATACATCTGCTGACTTGAAGTCTCCCAGGAACATAGATTTTTGTGCTGCTCGCCTTGGAAGAGGTGAGGTAATGCATCCTATTTGTGTCAACCAGTCCAGTTTGTAACATGTACCATAGTGCTGAGGTCCAGGTGTCCTGACTGGAGTTCAGAGGCTGTTGTTCCCTGACAGGTCAGCAGCACAGAAGCACAGTTTTGATCCCTATCTTGTGCAGAGAGAAGGCTGTTGCCAGAAGTCGATTATTTAAAGCATTCTCCTGGGTCACTACAGGCTGCTTTTGCTGCAGCTCTCTTCTGTGCTCTTCTCCTTTGGCTTTGAATAACATTGCTTGCAGTTTTGCTGGCCTTCACCTTAGTGCTTCACAGACTGTCACATTAATGCTTGGCCTTTATAAAAGAAAATAAAGTCCCTCAGTGTTTCTTTTTCCCTTTGATTGAATTCTGACTAAAAGTTACACTGAAAGTTTACCTGGAAGAAAATGTGTACGTGTGTGCTTATGCAAAAAGATGGAAAAAAAAATAGCATTATAGATAGATTTGCTAACTGTCCTCCTCATGTTAAGGTTGCATTAGTAATACTTTGTATCTTTGAATCAATGAGGAGTTTGAATGCATAGTCCCAGAACAAACCTGTATTCTACTGCCAAAACACTGAAATGTGGAATGTGCTTCTGCCAGTTACATGATATTTCTTTCTGTCTTTGAGCTTTATGCTATCACTCATTGTCACGATATGGTATCCTATTCAATTCCAAATAATTTGGCAGGTCTGTAATCACTGGCTTTTCCTCACTCTTGGATTATAGTGATGTTGCCTGGAGAATGTGCTATGTCTAGTAAAAGTCAAGTACTCCCTCATTTTAGTTTGTCTCCAGATGTGATAAGAGATGTTCTTCTTTTATGTTCCTGCTTGAAAAAGTCATTCTGTGGTGGTGGTGTGGAGTACACCACTGAAAGGGTTAAGTGGCTTTGAGCACTTGCCGAGATCCCAATTCTAGGTTGTTCTAAGTGACGAATTCTGGGTCACTAACAATGGGAATTGTTCTGAATAATCTGATAATGTTCTCCTCGGTTGTGTTGCTTTGTTTCAGGATGTTGTCACTTCATATCTGTCTGGAAGTGAGATAGTGGAAGGAGTTCTGGAATAATTCAAAACTTTTCCTTTGCTCTTTATCCGAAATCTTTGGCCTGTGCTGTTTTGTGCTGGGATGCCCAACCCTCGTGAAATGCAATGGGAATTCATTCTCCTCTCTCCCTTCAAAGAATTCAGGCATCTAAGTCTGAGAGGTAGATTTTTATTGAACTTTCTTTTCATTTGCATGTATCTGGCCTGTCAGAGTAGTCTGTGAATGACAATGTTCTCAGTGCCAGAGAAACATCATCTCTGGGAAGGAACATAAAACATGTGGTGAGTGCCACAAATATCTACTAGAATCAGACTATTTGTATGGCATTCCTTTAGGGAACGCTTCTCATAATTTGACTCAAAAGAATATGTCTTTGTTACTTGGAGCCATCTGGTATCTCCTCTGATCCAATGATTGTTTTAAACTTTAAAAGCTCTTGTATTCCACCTGTATGGGAAGGGTGAGAGTTTAACCCTTTTGTCTTTGTGTAACTCTTCAGGACAGTCAAAATGTTTCCCCTGTAACCTCTCTCTGAAACCACTGGCTCAACCAGATGCACCTTGAGTCTTTTATTTATTTTTAGTTCATGTGACCCTGAGGCCTGGTGTCTTCACAGTGAACAAAGGTTTTGGAGTTCAAAAGGCAGACCTGTGTCCAGGAAAAAAATTTGTCAGCTGGAGGCCAGATTTTTCCCCTGCCTTATATGAGTTTTGCTCAGTAGTCACTGTCAATTTTTACAATAAGATTGGATCAGGGACAAGTTATTAGCCATTGCACTCAAATTGCTGAGAGCTTTCGCAGCCCTTCATGGAGTGTTTTCAGGATATATAACTGTTTTTTTGATGTTCTTATCTGGTTGTGCAACTAGGAGATTTCAAGTTTTGCTAGGGAGGGGGAAATACAGGAGAAGCAATCTGATTTAAAGGTGGTTTTGGCTCTTCTAGACATGCATTTTGAGTACATTGGAGTTATTGCATCTGAATGCTTTATTGCTTGTCAGCTGAGCAAAGGTAACTGAGAGCCAGGGGTGAGGCTACACACACTAGCTCAGCTCTCACCAAATCCCCTTTCAGGTTTGTGTTAGAAGCTCTAAATGTTTACTGGTCTATCTGCTCTCCCCCATGCTGCTTTATGGCACTTAGAACCAAATTCTGCCCTTGATGCTACATGAGAGCTTCCTGCCAACCTAAGTTTCTCTTAGCTTTGCTCTCTGGAAGCTTGGCAGATTATGACCTGCCAAGAGACAATATGAACAGTCCTCAAAGCTTGGACTGTGCTTTTTTCTTCTCTCAAGAAAGCATAGAATATGGAAAGACAAGGGGGAGTCATGGATCTCATAAAATATATCTCCCCTTTGGCTTGGATTATAATAACAACATGTCTGAGTCACCACATAGTACACTGATATGAAGCAACTGCCTGCAGAAAAACCAAAGCCATGCATTTTTTCTGAAAAATGAGGGGGAAAGAAGAAAAAAACCATTTATTTTCATTCTTTTGGCTAGCCTAATTTTCTTCTATTTCTCATTAACCTTTAGAAAATAAAGCTAGCTTTCCTGAGGGAAAATAACACTTCTTTGTCTCACCCCACTAGAGCTGCCCTTCAGCAGCCAAATTTAGCTAAAGGCATGCAGTGGTTTCTAGGCCCACTGAGCTAAATCTTACTCCTGGTCTGCAGGGGTCCTGCCCGTGTGCCCCACAAAAGCTATTGCTGAGACTATGGAAAATTGTCCATCTCTTGAGCCGGATGCAAAGTCCCCTGGAGACAATGTAACCAGTAGGAGTGCTGAACGGATTTCTTGTTCATGATTGCTGCTCAGATCCCAAGACCACAGAGAGATACCATCTCCCTTTCCATTTCCAAGCATGCAGTTCTGTTCTATCCTCCACCTTTGAAGTTGCTTATCTGGGCTCTCTGCCCTCTGAGAAGAAGGTGATGAGCACCTCCAGAGGTTGGTTTGTCCCAATTTACAAGAAGCATCCAAGCCAATTTCCTTCTGTTGGACTTCATTTCGCCAAAGCCTGTGACAGGAGACTATCATAAATATTTTTGTCACCTAGAGATAGATGTGATGAATGCCATACAAATTTGGTGGCTTCTGTAAGTGGTTTCTCTTGTGGTTTAGTGATCACAGGTCTCCTTATCTTGTTTCTCCACAGAGGAACATAGATAAAGAAACTCCAGTTTCTTTATCTCCAGATAACCACAGATGTGTAGCAGATGGCTGGATTTTCATTTTGGGTGATGCAAAGAAATCAAGAGTAGAATTGCTTGACCGTAAGGTCATTGAGTCCAACCATTAACTTAATACTGCCATGTCCACCACTAAACCTAAGTGCCAGATCTGCATGGCTTTTAAATACCTCTAGGGATGGTGACTCCACCCCTTCCCTGGGCAGCCTGTGCTTGATGACCCTTTGGATGAAGAAATTTTTCCTGCAATTCAATTTAAACCTCTCCTGGTGCAACCCAAGGATGTTTCCTCTCATCCTGTCACTTGTTACATGGGGGAAGAGATTGATATCCATGTGTAAGCTTTAAAGGAAGCCATTAGAAACATGCAATGTAACTGAGTTTCTGTACAGCAGCATGGACAAGTATGTATTTTGTGGCTAAGATTGTGTAGACAATTTCTCTTCTCCCTGGAACAAAGCAGTGTGTGTTTCGACAGCCCAGAAAATCAGGAACATGGCATGAAGATGTGCTAAAATGACACTTTAGATATATGATTTAGTCCTGGTTAAGCCATTTTAAGGGCTTGGTTAAAATGTGGAGGGCTGCTTCTGTGAAATACCTGGAGAATGCAGTCTAGAGTTAAACTGTGTTCTCTGTTTGCTTCAAATCTGGTCTTGCCTGGTGGCATTCAGTGCCATGCACTGCTAGTACTTAATCTCTTTATGTGTCTCTGAGGTGTGTGGTTGCATGTGATACTTTAGGAATGGCCTGTGTGGCCCAGCACGAAGATTTGAAGAAGTGCTTGGGCTTGACTGTGGTCTAGGAGCACCACAGCCATGTTAGTTGAAGACCTTCCCTGGGATGAGTAGAACTTTCCAGAGGTACCCATGTTGATGTCTCTCCCCATCTTTTCGTGAAGAACAAGATGTAGAGCTCATCAGAAATATTTCAGCAAACAGAGGTTTTGTCAGAAACTGCAGACCTGCCTTTCCATTGAGGACTATTTCAGGAATGTTTCAACCTGAATGATTTCCAGTGAGGCAAATGGAAAAGGGTTGACATAGGCTATCCCAAGGGGTGCTCACTGGCCAAGCTTTCCAGAAGCTTTCATGCTTTCATGCTTTTTTTTTTCATGCTGTGTAATTGGTTTTCCAGGCTGTGGGATCTCATAAATAGGGTTCACTCTACCCATCTTCCTCCTCCATGCAAAATGATGGGATGCATCAGCCTGTGGTTGTATCTGTCTCCTTACATTAACTACAATAGGAATTTGCCTGATTTACAATAGGCACCTAATTTCTGGGCTTTAAAGTAAATCACAGATCCCTCACCACATGCCCAAATCCTGCATAGATGAGATGGAGGAAAGGGAGATGAGGAAGAGGTCAGTGTTTTCTTGCAGGGAGGGATGAACCTCAGTTTTCTGTGAGTCAGAAACTTGTCAGTGACTGTGGTTGTGTAGGTGCCTAACTTGCTTAAGAGCTGAATGCGAGAAAAATTTGTAATATGTTGTAACAACGACTTTATTGGTCATCAAGCTTGCAGATATATGACAGATGGTATCTTCCCTGTACGCCACTAGATGGTGATCTTTATATTTGTTAGCCACGTGCCTAGGTAGGCGAAGACATTACTTTTTATAGAAAAACATTATTTTTATTTTTTTTAACCACAAAGAGACCTCAGTGCACTTCCTACAAGGAAAGTGAACGTGGACCCATTTGGCTGAAACCAAAACAATTTGCTCTAACTGTAAAAATGGAAAGTGAAATTGCTTTTGGTCAATGTTTGAATGGAGAGGAGACTGGTGATCTGTTCCCATCCTTCATCTGAAAATCAGGCTTTGCCCATTTGGAGTGCCATCTGAAGTGTGCTGGTGCTGGTCTCCTGGGTTCAGCCATCTGGACGGCCCCTTTGCAGGGTCTGGTTGCAGTTGGGCGCGTGCAATGGTTGTAAGTTCACAGACAACACCTGGAGATTTAATACATTCAGAATCTCTTATTTTGGCTTGCCTGCATAGTTACCCTTGGGAAGCAGAGAAGTAGAACTGAGTTTGTTTTAATCAAAAGGTAACCATGGCAAAGTTTGTATTGGAAACACCTCAACAGGGGTGTCTCCATGCTGGTGTTTGTACTCAGACCTGAGGTGCTGTATGTATCTTGGGCAATTTCTTGGTCACAGACTAATATAGGTTGGAAAGGATCTCCAGAGGTCACCAATTCAAGCCCTTGCAGAACAGGGCAAAATTAGTTCAGGTTGCTCAGGGCCTTCTTGCCCAGTCCAGTTTTGAGCTTCTCTTGAGGATGGAGATCCCACAACATCTCTGAACAGCCTGTTCCAGTGCTTGACTGCTTTACTGGCCTTAAATGTGAATCTTTTTTCCTAAAATCTAGCTAGATTTTCTCCCATTGCAACTTGCAGGGTTCAAACAGAAAACTACCTTTGAGTAACCAGTGCATAAATTTTGGAGTGTCTGATGTAAATGAAATGACATTTCAGTACTGTAGTCACTTAAGTCTAAAAGTAATGTTGAATTTTTGGCCCTTCTTAATGGGATGCTAAGGATCTAATTTATCATCACCCTGTACCTTGAGGCATCATTTGTGGCAGTTGAAAATATTTGTGGTGGCAGATTTTAAATGCACCATGTGTCAAGGAGACAGGGCAAGAAGTCCTGGGAGAAGCTGCTGCATCAGTTGAATCTCTACCAAATTTCACAAAGACTTGGAGTGGGGGGAATTGAGGGATCCTTTGTAGATCGAACAGCTTTGCTGTATTTTTCTGTGATATCTGCTTTTTCAGGTTCTGGTCCAGGCTGTATGTAGAAGTTACAAAGTGTAGCACAAAATGGGCCCCTGTCATGATGCATCTTTCCCCAAACTGGTGGCAGACAGTAAAGGGTCTGAGAAGGATGGTGCCAGCTAGTCCCGTAGCACAAGAGGACAGTGAGGTTAGCAGGAGTGCTTATCTGGAGGGGCCTTTATTTCAAAGGAACAACACACTGAGTAGTGAGAACTTGGAGTTCCTGTCTGTTGACCAACCTGTCCTGTCAAGCACTGCCAAGGGTGCTGAAGCTCAGCCAGAAGTGTGGCTGTATCACTGCACTCCTACATGAGGTGAGAGCCATGGTTTGCCAAGGCTTGCAGCAGTGGCCTCAAGATTTGTGTTGTTTTTTGGAGGGGAGGGCAATTGCTGGAACACTTTGGAGAACACATCAACCTACAGGATGCCTGACTTCTCTGGGTAGGTAGTGGGAAACTTCATGGGCAGCCCAAAGAACAGGCTGGCCTGATCCTTTTAAGGTACTTTGTCTCCAGAAGCTTTCCAACTGCGTTTCTGCTGAGGTACATGTGTAGACATCTATAAAGGAGGGCTTGTTAGCCTTTCCCAGGCAGATGGATGTTCCAAAAAGCTTGCCTCTCCCTTCCCCCACACTAAGATGACTAACCTTATTCCAGTGAAATCATGGTCAGTGTGACCAGAGAAGATAGATATAACACAGCCAGAACCAGTCTGTGTGAGAAGGGCTTGTATGGGCCTGGACCAAACTGCATCCACTTTGTGCCCTGAGCTGTGACACACAAAACATTTGGCTCTCCAAAGCACCAGCCAGTCATGACACTGTTTTCTCCCATACTGTCAAACCAAAATGCTGGAGAAAGGCATTAGCTTAACATTAAATAGTCTCAAGCCAAGTAGGAGCATGATTCCTAAAGCCAGGTGACAGATAAGCCTAGCACAAATCTCTTGTGCCAGTTGGCAAAGCATCAGTCACTAGATTTTAGTCAGGGCCTGCCTGCCACTTTCTTGTCCCTTTTGGTTTTGTGGATGCAGGACATGACAAGGCTGGAAGAACTGTTTCTGTGGTTTTCCTTCCTTCACCTTGAGAGAGATGAACAGCTACGCTTCACCAGCTGACTAGAAATGCTCATAGATGTATTTACAGTGGCAGGATGACTTTGCCCCCAAAACCTTCCCTTTCAAGCTGTTCTGCTCTGTGATGGACCCCAGGGGATGACTCTTGAAACCCTGGGCTTGCAACCTCACCCCTTCCTTCCTTGCTGTAAGTTTGCCTTGCTCACTTTCACACAAATGTGCGAGCAGACACACACACACTCTGGCTGTGTCTCTATACACACCCCTCTGTTTTTTTTTTTCTTTTTGGCTTCCTCTCACTGCATTGTTTTAAGTTGGTGACTGGGCTGACCGCCAGTTTAAATTTCATCTGCCTCTCTTCTCCTGCTCCTTCTCCTCTCCCCTCTCCCCCTCCATCCCCAGAAGTGATACTGTTTACTTTCTCTGCTGCTTTCTCAATGTCTTTGTAGGCACTGCAAGGGATATAATCAACAGCTGTGGAGAGCTTTCTGAAACTCGAACTTATTCCTCAGTGCCCTGGGCGAGCGACCTCGCCATTAAAAATAAATAAATAAATACAACAATGCTGTATTTAAAGACAAGAGAATGCATGTTTTACATCTCGTGCTGGATCTTGAACAATCATGCCTGTTTTCTCCCTCCCTCATGTGGAATTGGTGGGCTTATACATAGATGGACAGCAATTTATGTAGGGGGAAAAAAAGGCAACTAAAAAAATCCCCAACTTCCCCTCCCCCCCAGAATAAAAAATGAGAAAACCCAGCACCTAAGATCAGCATTTTCCTTTTAAAAATATTTTTCCCCCCCATTTTGTTGTGCTGCTGTTTCACTTTAATTTTCTCCTTGTACAAGAGGAGGAAGAGTCCAGCGTGGAAGTGTCAGACTTCGAAGGGCACTTTGTCTGCTGGACAAAGCCTCTACAGCACTAAGGCGAAGAAAGATTAGAGGATAAAAGTGTTTGCCAGGATCCCCTCTTCCTTTTCTTCTTCCTCTGTGTGTGTGCGTCTCTCCCTTTCGGGGAGGAGGTGAAAGGGAGGTCAAACCGTGCCTACTGACCTCTGCCCCTTGCCCCCTGTGAACCAGAGGGAAGCCTTTGAAGTTGTAAAGTGCCCACAAAAACAGCAAACCAAACATGCTGCCGGCTTTTCCCTCCCCTTCTCCCGGCCGCCAGCTGCCTAATGGAAGGTGACAGTGGAGGCAGGGGACGGGGGCTCGCCTCCAACCCAACCCTAAAAAGCCCACACACCCGGCACAAGGCAGAGGAGGCATTGCCAAAAAGTGGGAACAAGCCCCTGCCAGCTCTCCTGCTTGGCACTCTGTGCAGCTGCCATGTGGCTGGGGGAGAACTCATGCCTGGAAGGTTGCTGGTGGCTGGAAGGACGTGGGAGAGGTTCCCTATGTCCCTGCTGCTCCTGTTGTTGTGGCTTCTGCTGGCACAGGCAGCAGCACACTGGTGCTGCTCCTTCTGCTGTCACAGCCATCATAGGAGAGTCAAGGTTCTATGAGAAATAGGCACTAGAAACTGAAGAAGTACTTGCTTCTCTTTCCCTTGGAATTTGGGCCGTTTCTGGAAGCCATTCCAATGCCAACAGCGAGTCAAAGTTTGTTGTATGTTGTCTCAAGTGGCAGTAAGTAGGGCCCCCAAGCACAGAGCATATTAGCCTTGAATGAGAGGTGGGGTTTTTACTCTAATACTTGGAGCATGGTACCTATGTTGTTTCTGCTGTTGTCTTTGAGGTCTTCATCTTAATTAACTCTGGGAGGTGTAGCCTGAAACGTTTTGGATGCTTTGAAAGGATAGGGAGTTTGTCCTCCTTTGGGTGGGAACACCTTCTCTGTTTCCTCTCGGACAGAGGACTGTCCCTGTTGGGAGCTGGGCAGCCAAACCCCAGCCAGTGGGGCCTGTGAGCCTCCACCTGAAGGAGGCTGAGTCTGGCAGAGCTGTGCTGTGAGCCCTGGTCTTCCTTCCAGCAAGCCAGTGCTTTGTGTGAGATGCCAGACTATTGCTTTGGCAGATTGCTGCTTGCTTTTAAAATTTTCAGATTTGTTCACTGTCCAACAGCTCTTTCCTCTTGGTGTATTGATGGACAATACACCCAAGTTTGCTGTTACCCCCACTCACATGACATGGGGGTCCTGCCCCAGGACCTCGAGAGCCTCCTCCAACAGCAGGCAAGTTGTTAAACTCTGTTGCTTTGTGCATATGGTAACATTCTCCAAAAATGATCCCTAAACCCTCAAAAGTCTGGCCCTAAACCTCAGAAAACAAGGTTGGCTATTAGCTGAGCAAAAAAAAAAAAAAAAAAAAAGCCAAAAAGGAAAAAACCCAAACCACCCATCAGTCACCTTTCCCATCTACTGCAGGTATGCTTATGCTGGCTGCAAAACAATTGCAATCATGAGCCATGCACAAGTTCAGTAGTTTCAGCTTGCCTTTTTCCTGTGCTTAGTGTAGTTTTTACCCTTGGATGGTGAGCAGGAAATCCCAGCCCAAATGAAGTCAAGCTGAGATTTGTCATTGACTTTGTGGAACCTGGGACTTTGCTCCTTATCTACAGCAGCAGCATTCAGGGATTCATATAGAATAAAACTCCTCTGGCTCTCGTTCTTCCTATGCTTCTGAGTGCCCAGATAAGCCCTGTTGGTTCCAGCTGGCATTTCTGATCTCATTCGTCTGGGGCCTGATAAGGTGTTACAATGTCCAATGTACAAAATCCTGTTCTGCAGTTTTACCTCCTCTTTTCCTGTATATACTTTTTTTTTTTCATACTGGAAGAGAATGTGGCATTCCTGGCTGATAACCTGTAAAGAATACAATAGTCAACTATAGTGAAATAATTGATGTGCCGTGTGGTAGTAGTGACTGATGGTCAATGCATCCAGAACTGAAACTGCTCTTTTTTAAAATTTAAATTCAGCCATGTCCACCACAACGGTTTGTATGGGTTTAGTCAATACCCTTTAGTCCTTCTGAGCTCAGTAAAATCTTCTGTTTCTTGTTTGCAGTTAATGTATGATCTCTCCATAGCACCTCTACAGAGGATATGATTTTATCATCTGGAATAGCTGAGCTTTTACTCCCTCTCTTTTGAAAACAGGACTCTGTTTTATGTGCATGTCTAGTGATGTAAAATCTAGGAATAGATTCTCCCTCTTCCATCTTTAATGTGTGCTAGACTTCATTCAAGTTCTAAAATAAATTAAAAAAAATAAAAGAAAAGTAGTGTTTGTTACAGCTTTGCCATTCCAGTCTATGAGGCAGCATCAGGTTCCCCATCTCAGATTCTGTTATTTCCCTCTGGGCTCATACCATGCTTACCACATAGAGAAGATTTCAGGAATTTGCTGTCATTGTGTAATAGTCACCATTTAGTGTAGGGAACCTATGTCCAGCTGCCTAAACATTGAGTGTGGACTAAGAAGAGGGGAAGGCACCTCTGGGGGTGGTTTGGACCACATAAGTAGAACAGGAGCTAGGTTCCTACCCTCTGGGCTCTGAATCATGCTCAAAAAATGACTGCCCCTCTCCCTGGAGTTTGCAGGGAGTCTCAGTTTCTAATTTGGATATCTCAGTGCGGTCCACATGGTGAAATAGTGTGAGGACCCCCCTGTGTGTTTAGTTGAACATCCATTAGAATAGGGCTGTGCTCCCAGTGTCCCCAGGCTCCTCTTTGAGGGGAGCTTCTCTAGGAATGACTGCTTGTTAATGTATTCTTCACCTCAAGGTCCAACTTTGAAGTAGGACCTGCTTTCACGCATCTGTTTATTTGTATTTGTGTATTTGTTTATTTATCTTTTCTGTCTTCTCTTCAGACTAGGTTCCCCTTGCATATGATTGAGAACATTTTGTGCTTGAGTGAGTCACTACTTTAATTTCTGTAACTGCCTGCTCATTGCAGCATTGTCAGGAGCCAGTGTCTCCATGGGTCTCTGCTCCATGTTTACCCTTGTGAAAAGTTTGACTTTGCATCTTGAAGAAATGTCTCATGCTTTAGTGCCAGGTGTGCTTGAGTTCCTTCCCTGCTTGCCGGTACCTTTGTTTAAGGAGGGCAGACAGTGCTGGCCCTCGGAAGGTTCTGCCCATGAGGAAGCCAAGTCCATCTTCTGCAATAACTTGGTTTGAGCCTGACTTTGTATTACAGCACAAATTCACATTTCTAAAGAATGAAACTCTTTACGATCCCAGATTTGTGGGGATTTTGGATGCCAAGAGACTAAAGGGCCATATTTTGTTCTGTGATCAGAATATCAAAGCTCCTCCATACTTGTCTCTGTTGCTGGTTTTGCTGGGTGCTCTTAGGTAAGATAAATTCACCCCTGCCTGTCTTTGTGTGGCTGCCTGCAGTGCAAAACAATGACATTTCCTTTGCAAAATCCTCTATGGATTACAGCAATGCAAGGATTTCCCCTTTAAAGAGTTTTCTTAATATTATTTCATAGTTTTGCCTGCTATGTCCGTATTAGAAGGTGAACATTCCTGTGAGTAAGCTAACACCCCATCAAGAGAATAGACCTTCTTGTTTTCCAAATGTCTTTGTTTGGCAGCCTGTGATTCCCTCAATTGTCCTACAATTGTCCTACACCCCTGCATCCACGGTCTCCAGGCTTAACTCCTATATCAGTCCTAGTCTGTGTGGTTTCATGGAGCACTTCCTTCCATTTGCTGCCCGTTTTCCCACCCAGGCATTTAGGCAGCTTCTCTTGTTCCCTTTTCTTTAAACACTGATTTCATCTTGGTAGCCTGCAAAATAAATAGAAGTGCTGCAAATTACTTGCCTTGGGGGATTTTGTTTTTCTGGGAGGGGGGCTCTTTGACCAAGCACTAAGTTAAGGACATGAATATCAGATAAAATCTCTAAACCATCCTGCTGATGATCACATCACACAGTACCTTCTGATTCCAAAAGTCTTTGTCTGCGCTACTTTTGAAGAGTTTGAGAGATGAAAAGACAAGCACCAAAACCTTCTCTTTTTATCTTGGTTCCTTCAGATACCTCTTCTAGTGTCGTAGAGATGGTGAGATGCTGCAAAATGTTCAAAGATAATCCAAAAACGTGAAGACCACTTGGCTGGGGAGACTGGATGCTGATATAGTGTGCAAAGCATTTTGTGATGGTATTATTTTAGCAGGTGTTTCTCAGCTGCCTCTCACTTACCATTTTGGTACCTGTGGTGTAATGAGAACGTAGTGGGTGGGATAATTTTGTCAATGCGTAGTATGACTGCAAAATCCCCAAACACCAGAGGTTTTATCTCAGTGGACCAATGAGACCCCTGATAAACAAAGGTCTGGCAATCTGTTTGCCCTGCCTGATACACATTGCAGTCTACATGGCAGGAGTCTTGGTCTTGTCGTGCTACTGTGTGATTTGTTTTTCTTCAAGTTTGCAGCTGGAAACCAACCCAGAAAAGCACATATATCTCTGCTTTGTATTTTCTCCTGCAGATGACATTGAATTCACGATTGCCAGCCTTTGAAAAACAGATTTATTAAGCACCAGATTTCTCTATCTCTTTTCTCAATTTATATCACCGTCATAAGGTAGACAACAGGGGTTGTAACCCCAGCAGAGAGCTTATATTTCAGTATCTAATGCTGGAATTCTTGTGCACCAGACAAACAGCGCAAGCTCTGGGACCAGCTGTAACGAGCACAATTCTGGAAAGCATTGACTGCACCGTTTTTAGTGTCCCTGCATTTAAAGGGCAGGTTGATTTCTGCTGCTCGGCATTTAAAGGGCAGGTTGATTTCTGCTGCTTGACATCTATCAACACATAATCTAGTCAGCCTGTTCTTTGCTGAAATGTACATTTTTTTATTTCAGATCTTGTCTAAAGAGAACTTCATAGTATGCAGACACAACAATGGGTTCACTGCCACACAGGTTCTCACTCTGTGCCACTCCTGCACAGAACATAAAGCTTTAATTCCCCTTCTAGGAGGGACCTACACAAGCCAGAGCCCTGTGGTTGTACAAACATTCACACACACAGTCTGAAACGAGCCATCAAGGATTATTCCTGGAGTGATTAGGGACAAGTCCTAACAAGCCTTCATAATAATGCAGACTATTTAAAGCTTCTGAGGGCAGGATCATATGGCAAAGGGCAGGGTAAATGAAAACAGGGTAATTTCTGATGCCATGAACGTGCTAAAATGGGAGGTGGGGAATGTTTCTGTGAGTCTGTGGGGGGAGTTGACTGGAAGGAGGGGAACATTATAATAATAGTTAGCATTTATGTAACTCTTCACGTATTTAAACCACTGCACAAACACTGACTAGGGAGGAACTGGAATGCACTGCATGATACCCAAGGCAGAGCTATTTTATTTTTTTTTCTTTTTTAGTATTGATCTAGGGTAACAAGTAGCTCTAGAGAGGGGAGCAGCAGCATGGCTTGCCTGGCATGTGAATGGGTGTCACTTATTGCAGCAGGGCCAAAGGGATGCAGAAAGAAATGGGTATGGCTGTGGTGAGTAGAGTGTTCCCTGGGAGCAATGGGGAGGTCTGGTTCAGTCATGCCTTCTTATGTGCCCTTACAAAGGTGTGAAAGCCTTAAAGTGCCATGCAATTCTCCTTGATGTGACTGAAAACTTTGAGGACTTCTTTTTTATTTTTTCCATGCAGAATGAAGTAGTCAAGGCTCTAGACAACACAAACAAAAATAAAAGTGTATAGCAAGATAAAGTCTCATTTAAAATGGAAAATTCAGCTTTTCTCAAACAAAACGGCTTGATTTTTACTCACTTATATTTATTTTCTTCCAGAAATAACCGAATCACCAGAACCACTAGGGTGGTTGTTTTCATCCACTGTTTAAAACCTTTGGTCAGTGAAAAAATTTCCCTGAAATATTTCTCTTAGTGCTCCCTCTGAGCATCTCTATGTTCATCATGCTTTCTTAATGCAGGATGCAATACTGGGCTCATGCTACCCACTCCTTCCAAGATCCTTCTTTTGATTTTGATTTTTCTGAAAGACTTTACAAAGGACTGCCAAAGGAGTTGGGAAAAAATCTCAGTTCCACTTTCTCCAGTGGAGAGGAGAAACCATCTATTTAATTTTCTGTTTATAGCTCCCATTTCTTGTGTTGTCTCCAGGGTGGAGATGGATTGAGAGGGTTGCTCTGGTGTCCAGTCCTGGGTGGAGGTTCCTGTATCCCATGTGCCTGGATTTATGGTAGATCTTGCTTATTCTTCTCAAGTGACATCTGAGTGCTATTTTACATAATGTTTCCTCTTCTCATTCAGGCTGTTGTGCAGCACTTAGCCGTTCCTGCTGACTCTGTTATGAAATAACTTCTTCTCTCTAAATAGAAAGGCCTGTCTTGGTTCTTGAGAGCTTCCTGGGACGTTCCTACTTGTGGACTTTTAGTGCTGTGCAGAGGCCTCACTCTCTGCAGTCCTGTTTTTGGCTGTTACCAGAAAAGAGCTGTTGCCTCGAGTATTTCCTTGTGCCGGTGCCCTTGGCTGTTGCACACATGAACTGAACATTTGAGGGCCACCTTTTCCTGCCTTCTCCTGTGTGCTCTGCTGTTTGATACCCAACCTAGTGGCTTGGAATCCTCACAAGAAGTGCCTTTGTCTTGTTGACAGACTTGGCCCACGTTGCAAATGTCAACCCAAGGTGTCAAAGTGAGTCACTGCACGCACATGCATCTAGAGAGGATTTTCCATGCAACATGATGAAGTCATTGACAGCCGTGTTGTGCAACTGTCCATCAGGAATCATGGGGATCAGTGACTGGGGAAGGCTCATGTAATTATCTCTAATGACATGAATATAGAACAAATTAATTAATAACTGACATGTTCTTTCCGCTCACTTGGCCCCAGTTGTCCCATTGGGCAGCCTAATGTTTTGTGTGTGTTGTTGGCAGGCTCCTTTAGGATTCCATTTCTTTTGTGGGGGAGGTGAACAAGTCTGTTCCTTGCCTAAGGAAGAAGTCAATGAATCTGGCTACTGGCAGGTAACTATGGAGCAGCAAGTCTTCCTAGTGTGAGCTCTGCTCCCTGTTGCCCTCTCTTCCCCATTGCTTCTTTGTTTTTTGTTGTTTTCTTTTTACATCAGTTTCCTAATCCATATTCCTCTCCTACATTTTGTCCCCTTTCTTTCACCCTGCCCTCACTCTCCCGCTTTCTCTCCTGTTTCCTTTCCGCTTTGTTCTGCATAGAAAAAAAAAATTGTGCTCAAAGATAGTTTTTGTGTTTGTCAGCCAAAATTCTGTGCTCTCTTCCTGTAAATATTTCAATTTCATCATGAGACAGCATTAGTTTGTTAGCATTTTTTTGACTGAATGGGCAACATATTCTTCTAATGTTTGTTTCTTCTGGGAAGTTTTTCTCGGTGTTTTTTAAAGTCTTAGTGTTTTATTAGCATTTCCTCTTGCCAGTGTTTTGCTGTGGAGTGCTGCCTGGGCTTACTATGAATGTTTTGGTATGAGGCAAAGAGAATTCATATTTCTGGAGGATTTATTCCCTTGGTATGTGTTTTGGGCAAGACCCTGTCTCCATGAATATGCCAAAGGCAAAAATTCTCATGAATTCCTTTGAGGACCATGGCAGAGCCTTGTTTTTGCACCCGTGGAGGATTGCTGCGCCCCGCACAAGTCCAGGAGGGAGAGGGCTGGCTTGGACAAGAACGGGTGGGACAGGGCTTGTGTGTGCTGTGCCCATGGGACAGGGCTCTGCTGGGACACACAACAGACCTGGCCTGCTCACAGCACTGTAAAGCTCAGCATCACAAACTCAATTCTCCGCTTTTTGTGTAGTAAATCATCAAAACTTCTCAGAGCTCATGGTCAGTAATGCTGGCCTTGGCAGCACTAAAAAATCATGAGTCAAGTCTTGAGAAACAGTGATGCTGAATGAAAACAATCACAAGACTGAAATATGTACCTGCTTCTTTACAGCTGCTGCCTGGTTTGGGAGCCTATTACTGCATTCAGATGTTATCTCCATGTTTTCCTTAGCACACATGAAGGCTAGAAAATGTTTTTTATTAATAAAAATTACACATTTCCCCGATTTCAAGACCTGGAGTGTGAGAAATGGATTGGCTCTTGAAACATTTGGTGTAAATCAGGGAGGGCTGCCATATCCTGAGGTGAGCTGGCATCCTGGGTTGAACACCAGTAGTATAGGGAAGTGATGGGGAGGTGCAAGACCTTCTCTTCACCTGGTTAACTTGGTTCTTTGGGATGGAAACCAGGGGGCTGAGTATGTGTTTCAGCTGCTGGTAAGTGGGAGAAATTATGACTTTATAGAGGAGACTGAAGACTGCAGAGACCTGAGGCTGAGTATAACCTGTGCTGAAGTTGCATTGCTCTGAGCAGGGTAACTACGACAGAGGTAGGGCTGGTAACAGGAGGTTGTGGCCGCATGTTATAGAGACTGATGGCTCCTCTGAGATTCAGCATTAAAATGTTTCACAGAAAAACAAATAGTATGTGATATTCAGTGAGCTGAGCTCTTGGACCGCACCTGGGCTCGGTTTGAGAGCTGACCATATCTGCAGGTAGAAAGAATTTCTTGCATGGGTTGTTTGTGTGTTGATGCTAAGATCATCTAATAGTGTTTTCTGCTTTTGAGCACAGCTCAAAAAAAAAAAAAAACGTTTAGTTTTCTCATTTGACAGTAAAATGCAAGCAAGGCAAAAATTGAAAACCATCTCAGAAAAGCAGTAGAAAACAACTCTGGTAACTTCCAGTTTTAAAAGACACAAATGAAAATATTTGGTGATAGTATTCTTTATTTTCTCCCACACCTTCTCATCAGCTTTTATTCTGTTCTGCCACGGAAAGGAAGGCAACAGAGGAAGAATGAAGAAAAACAAAGCTGGAGAAGTTTCTTGTGTTTGTGGGGTTTTTTTACTTAAAAATTAGAAAAATTTGAGGAAGGGTAGGAGAAAATGCTCATAAATTTATTTTCTTTTGAAGAAAAACCACTGTTCATTTAAAAAAAAATGTTTTGAACAATTCAGTTGTTATTTGAGTAATTCCATGCATGGAGAAAAAAGATTGGTTTCAGAATTAAAATTCTGCAATTCAGAATTCGAGTTTAAGATCCTTGCCTCTTTTGAAATATGAATGTAGGTAAACATATATGAGCTAGAGCAGTTCCTGCAGAATAATGAGGCTATTTATTTGGAATTGCCCTTATTCCCCAGCTACTTATGATGTGTTTAGTTTTCAGTGCCTTACTGGAATGATGATTAAAACCTCTGGACAGCAGCCGCTTGCCTTCAAGGGTAGTCTAACTTCCATCTCCACCATAAATAGCTATATACAGTTTGCCATGTTTCTTCGAAGAAGTTTTTTGGACAGTCTTGACCTGATTTTCCAGGAATTTCCTCTCCCTTGTACTTGGAAAGTGTTATTAAGTGGTGCCTTTCTCTTTCCATGCCTATAATACATCCCAAGGGTCTGGATGAAAGGCGAAGTCCAATGATTCAACACTGAACATAAGCACAGTAACATCAAAGAAAAGAGAGGAGGGAGGAAAGAGTTTACAACCAGGAGGCTGCTGAACAATGTAGACTCCTTCATGTGCATCCAGTTGTGGTGCCTCTTCCTAGGTCACTTTGGCTTGGAGCTAAAGGACAAATCCATGGGGTACATGAGCCCTGGCTTTCGATGTGGTGCCAGTGTGTTGGGTTGCCGTTTGGGAGAACTGAGGTGGAAGTGGAAGCCAAACTACACGTGGCTCTTGGGTGTCTCTCTATATTTTAAACCAGGTTAGAGAAGCATCTACTTCTGAAGCCCTCAAATAATCATCCTCTCCTCAACAATTCTCAATTAATAATCCTTTTCTTTCTGTCCCAGTGGGGTGCACTGTGCCATTTCTCAACAATGCATGCATTTTCTTTCCATTTAAATGCTATGGTTGGTGTTACAGTTTTCAAATTAAAAACTGAATGTATTTGAATATTTTTTCCCACACAAACATTTCTTTGACTTGCAAAATTCTTTTCTGTTAAAAGTGTCAGAGTGGATTTTTAACCCATTCTAAGAAACTTTCTGTTGTCAAAAAAGACTAATATCCTAAACTCTCTTAAGAATTGTCTGTCCTCATTTTCCCTGCTGAAAAATGATGATTTCTGGAATATTTTTTTCTTTTTTCTCCCTTTAGTATTCTGTTTGTGTCTCCAAAATTTTTTCTTATCCCTGTATAGCACTAAACTTTGGAAAGAGTGATTTTTCTGAACGTGGAAAGTGAAAGAAATGATACAGTAGTTCAGCTGGGATTAAAAAAGTGATTTAAGCCAAGCCTGATCTATAGGGAGAACTTTTCTGGAACCAAAATGCTCCTATGGTGTTTTTTGAGTTTAATAAATTTGGAAGTTCAATGTACATTTCTACAAGGACTTCCAAATGGATCTTGTTCACTAATAAATTCCAAATAATTCTTGCTGGCTTTTGGACTTTTTCTCCATTAGATTTTATTATAGGACTTTTTACATAATGGGAGAACACAAACAGGAGATTTGGAGCCACAATTTCAGAGCTCTTTGTTCTGAGGTTGGGAAATCGGTTTCCAGATGTGGACCATGTTGGCATATTTTTCCTTTTTTTTTTTTTCTCCTTTTCTTTTGTCTGCGTACGTCTTTCTTCCTCTTTTGGCCAGGAGTGAGAGAAGGAAATTAAGATGATGAATGAAATAATGAAAATAATAAAATAACAATGGTCAAAATCCCCTTTGTTCGTGAGTCGTGACTCAGCAGAGGGCAGCAGCAGGAGTGCTGCTCTGAGCCTTCTCTGATGTCAACAGCAGACATCACTATAGGACACATTTTAGGTACTTTGAGTGGAAGAGGTGGAGTCTGGGGGATGCATGGAGAAATATGCTAAGGACTTAGAAGGATTCTTAGGTTCCTGTTCTCTCCCACGCTCTAATTTCTTTGTGCCACTCTGCAAAGACAACAGATCTCCCCAGCTGAGGGTTTTCCTAGCATGGGGTAGTCCACAGATGGCAAAGTTGGCTTCCAAACTAACTTCCCACAGCACAGGGTGTAGGGGGGGTGGGCTGTCACCAGCTGATGGGGAAGAGAGCGACTCTGAAAAGGACTCCCAAAAGTCAGGACAAACTCTTCTCGTGTCAGCAGCACTCTGGTGTTGGCTCTGGAGTCAATGCTCCAGGTGTTGGTGTCAGTCAGGCTGTCTCCTTTCTCCCTCCTCCTTCTGTCCTCTCCAAGGGAAAATTAAACACCACGCAGAAGTGACATTGTGTGCTTACCCACCACAATCCCTGCGACTGGCCACCAAAAAGGCACCCCCAGTGTGGCTACTGCAGAAGAACCCAGGGCTGGAGATGTCTGCAGGACAAAGCCTTTTGCCAGGGCTGCAGGGGTGAGGACACTGGGAGTAAGATATATGAGTGTTGTACGTGCTACTGCATCTATCGAGGCAATCGAGTCCTTGTCGGTGCCATCGCTTCTATTGTTCTGCAGGCGGCTGTTTCATTCCAGCAGGGGGAAGGAAGGACACCAAAATGACTTGTTAGATATCCATTAGCAGGGCTTTAGCCAAGGATCTCTAGGAGTAAATTCTGAGACAGTAAGCTGAGACTGAGACTTTAAGTATAATGGGGAGAAGAGGAGTTGCACTGTGTCTCTAATCCATCCATGTGCAGATGCTTCCGTGGGGAGCTGTTGAGTCCCCAGGAACTGCTTGGTGTTGCCTGAGTTGATGACCTGGATGCTGAAGGGGGACTTCCCTCTGCTAGCTCTAAAGGTTTTTTCCCTTCTGAAATCACTGCTTTCAAGTTGTGGACACATCTGGAAGTAACAGCAAACATGTGTAGCCTGTGGTTTTTGAGGATAGGAGATGAGATTCATATGCAAGGGTGGGAGGGGTTTGCCGTCCCTGTCCTGACAGTATGACCTTGGAGGCAATTGGAGACAAAGTGGAGGTAGAGGAAGAACTCCCCAGATCAAAGAGAGGTGTCCGTCCATCTCTGCCATTCCCTCAGGAGGAGCTGGGAGGTTATTCTTGAATGTAATGAACATGCACGAAAGTTGTAACACATGACTCACTCTGGTGGTTATAATGAGATTTGCACCCCCTACTTGGGTGATGAGACACAAGGCTCAAGTCAGGGGGGTGATGGATGCCCAAAATAATCCTGACTGTGTCTTTACAGCTGTGGTTGCAGCTACGATATTTATCATAGTCTGGGAAAAATAAACTCTTTTACCTAAACTGGCCATTTAAGAATATGGCCACAAAGAAAGTACAGCTCGGAGCCCCTTCACTGGCTGTAAAGATTGTCGAGCTAGAGAGCTTGGGAGGTATCAGGTAGCTTTGATTTATCATTAGATTTTTTGCTTTAGTCCTTTGTGGGTTTGGGTTTCCAGGGTTTGAACCAGATTTTGGCCATGACCAGACTGCTGATCTATCTGCCTTTGCATTAGTTTGACTTGACTATCCATCTTTACATTGTGTGAAAAGCTTTCAGCCTCAACAGTGGGATGAACTCTGCACTAGAGTCCCTAGTCTGGTCCTGCTTTTGGGGGATTTTTGGAGAAAATTTTATTAGTACGCTTGCTTTTTTTTTTTTGTTTTGTTTTGTTTTGTTTTGTTTTGTTTTGTTTTGTTTTGTGCTTATATTCTATTTAGATAGGATTCTTTCAGGACAATTTTTGTAATAGAGGAGGGAGTGTGAGCAGGACATCCTTGTCCTTGCAACAAAATATTAATTCAATAACAAAATTTTTCTGGTGTCTCCTCCTGATGATTGAATTAAAGGGGGCACCAGGATGGGGTAACAAGTAAAAGGGAAGATAGTGTTTGAAGTTTCTGTCCCAACCTTTCCTTTGATAAGGGTACATGCTGTCTCATGATAAGATGGACAAATATGAAATGGAGAAAAATTTTCCTTTAAATGTTTCTGTCAGAATAGCAAGAGTATGCTTCTGGGTTTGGTATCTCGGTGTCTTGGGAACAAGGAGGAACCTGATTTTCGCTGTGTCAATGTCTGTGTTTATTTGAGTGTTTTTTCCTTGACGTTGTTTCCTTCTGATTTTCCAATGCTATGAGAGAAGTCAAAATAGCAAGGGAAGCAGAAGTGACAATTCACGAGATTGCTGCTGGTTTCCAGCTGAATCTCTGCGCCTGGTATTTCTTACTCCACAGGCACTTCCGAAGAGCTGTTGCCAGCAAATGGGAAACTCTGCTTACATGGGGTTTGGTAATATTTAGGCAGGCTGAATCTGCATTTTCATTTGTGAGGATGAGCTGACTCCTGGAACTGGACTGCTGTGACTTCCAGAGGTTTTTGAAAATTGGACCTTAAAACTCAGGAAGAGATGCCATGTTTCCCTTGCTGTCTGTCTTGGCAGTGCAGCAGTCAGTGGAAGCATGGGTGATGTTTACAAACCTGGGCAGGTAGGAGTAACTCTTGAGCTGGAAGAAACCAGAAGGTATCTGACCAAAGATATCCATGTGGCACGGGCCTCCTTGGATCTGTACCCAAAAAGGAGTCATCTGCATTTCATTTGTGTCATTTGTATCCCATTGGGACACATTTCCTGAGGATCTGAATGGAGAATAATTTCTCAGAGGAACTGCTATTCCCTAAGTTGTATAAAACAAGACACACAGTCCCTGTCGATGAGCAGCCCAGCTTGCCCTTTAAGCATTTTCATGAATCCTTTGTATCTTTGAGTTGAATAGCTCCAATTGCATGGCAGGACAGAATGCCAGAATGAATGAAGAGGAAAAAGGAGGAACAATAACCTAAATCAAGCGCTTATATTGGAAACAGGACCCACGGAAGAGCAAGTAACTGCTGGCTTCATAGGACAGCTCTCTCCCTCCTGCGAATCTCTTTCATTGATGAGACAATGTAGGAATAGAACAGAAGCATCTTTCAGATTGCAGACAGCATGTTGGCAGAGGAATGGACATAAGTATCAGAGATTACATGACTGGCCTTAGCCTACAAATGTTACCTCCAGGCTTGTATTCATAAACAGGCTTCTGGTAGTTTGTTCAAGCAAGGAAAGTGAGTATATTTGTCACTCCACCAGCAGTGCAGCTGTGCAGAGCTTGCATGGGGTAATTGTCCTAGCACACAGATCCCAGATGCTGTCAAAGCCCTGTGTTAACTGACTGAAAAACTGTGGTAGCACTGCTTAAGAAAACAGAAAGGGAAGGGGGGAAAAAAAAGAAAAAACCAAGAAAAACTAACCAATTGTCTTTAAAAAAGATAATTACTTTTGATGTCTGCATGGCCAGCTGTGACATCCGTCTGCTTTTCTCCTTCACAGCATGCTCAGTGCTGCTGAAGGTATGGGTGAGAAATCCATGTGGTGGTTTCAAATTCAGCATGTGCCTTGAATGAGAACTAAGATGGGCAATATCAATGTGGTTGTAGAAGCATCATTTCTTTAGCCTCAGTAATGGGAAGACAAAAACCTCATGTGTTTCAGTAACCAATTGCTAGTTAACAACTACTCACAGTCTTATTTAATCCTCGAGTGCTACTAGAGGAGCAGCGACACGATTGTTAAAAAAACCACAGTCTTTCATTAAAAATATTTTCTGAGGTTTATTAATTGAGAAACAAATGTATCTAATGGGTCATAAATAATGAATCTGGGCAGACAACATACAAAATAAAATGTATAGGCCAAATACCACCTCTGGTTATATTGTGTAACCCAATGGAGAAGATATGTGTAAATGAGAACAAGATGCATCCCTGTAATTGTAATTATATAGAATCATAGAGAGCTCTGACCACAAAAAAGTCACTGAAATTGTCAGAATCCTGACTTCATGCCAGATACCTTGGGGCTTGACAACCACTGAGATGTGTTGTTTAGGGAGAGAACTCAAAGGAAGAAATGTACCTCTGTCCCGAAAACCCCTGCCTTGAGCTGGGCCAGCTGCCCAAAAGTGGTGTGCTGTATCACAGCATCTCAGTCTCTCCCACTGCATTTGTGCTCCCATGGTTTTTATTGATGCTTTGCCCTTTTTCTTTCTCCCCTCAGTGACTCAGTCTTGAACCTACTAAGATGGTGGTGTTAATGCCTTTGAAGTTGAAGCAAGCCCTCCTTTCTGTCAGTTCAGACATTTTGTGCACAAGGCACCTGTGGGTTTCATGCCAGTCCAGTGCTTCCTCTGCCTGTTAGGACACTTGAAGTTTGGATCCCTGAAACCACAACCTTTGCTCATTTGGCTCAGTACAATGGTAGGAAAAAAATTGTGGTGCTACTCCCTTGAAGGCTGATGCTGGCAATGAAAGGAAATTCCCGGATTTGAATGCTTGTCTGTTTACTTATTTATTTACTTTTGTGTTCAGCAGTGGGAAAATATTTTCATCTTTCTCCTTGTCTTGTCAAAAACACTTTATTCATCACAGCGGGCACCAGAGTACAAAACTGGACTGCAATTTCTCCTTGTCCTGGATGACTCCTGGTCCTCAGTGAAATGCTGCAAGGCTGGCAGAAGACCCATGAGGGATTTCTGAGGAAGATATGGCCACCCTCATTCTGCAAGGCCACCCCAACCAGCTCATTCCTCCCATTGCCTTGGGATGTGGGCTCCCTGGCCCAGGATGCTGGTGTGCTGCACATGGTGGATGGAGCTGCCAGCGCTTGCCTTGCCTCTCTGAATGGAGAGGGCATGCCCTGCCACTTCTCCTGTTCGTCCTGCCTTCTGCTTTATCCAGTCTGTGAACTCCTGACCTTGATTGCTCCCTCTCCTGCCCGTGCTCCCCTCCCTCTTCCAAGCTCCAAGACGGTCTCGTGTTTCTTGGAATCCGGCAGCATGAGGGCTGCTTGTTGATTGGTATAAACAATCTTAAAGGTCACATTTTCCCCCTCCTGCAGAGGGAGTTGGGATGGGTGTGTGTCTAAAATAAAAGGCTTCTCTCAAATTAACCACAAGGATGTAAATATGGAAGCCAAAGGGAGCTGTTCACTACCAGTGTGAGCTGTGCCAAAGAAGCCCCTGAGGGCTTCCTTAGGAAAGAAAATGTGGGCACAAGATGTGGCATGCTCTTGCGGCTGGCTGGGAGGGAGAGGCCAGGGTGCCAGGGGATGGTGGCAATCATGCCCTGCGTGAATGGTGACATTGGATTTGAGCAGCTTTGTTTGTGCCAGGGCTGGCGCTGGCCATCCTGCTAGGCTGGGGGGGAATGCAGAAGTCCGGGTGGCTCTGAGCTGCAGGGGCAGGAGGCCTGGAGCTGTGAGACATGGATAGCATTTCACTCCGGCAGGCGCTGGGTGCCATCCAGCTCCTAGAGCCGGCCGGCTGCCTTTGTGGGCTTCAGTGAGAACTGGGTCAGAGCCCTGTCTGGGGACAAGCTTGTGGAAAACAAGCAAAAAAGCAAATGTAGGTGCTCAGAGCTCATGTCTGCTTTGTGGCTGAATCACAGCCAGGTCTCCACTCCAGAGGTTTACACGCTTGGTTACGTGAGTTGAAGTACAGTGGGGAGTCACAGCTTCGACCAGCTTGGCTGTGCCAGGAAAATGCTTTGTAGGTGCAGGCTACACTGATATGAGAATCCTTTAGCTGCTTTAGTTTGTCTAATCCAGGGAGAGAATTTAAATGCAAAAGGGCAGCACCTATTCACATCTTCATAAATTGTCAAGTGTCTGAGAGACTGTAGGTTTAATGCTTTCCAGCCCAGTCCAGTTCGAGGGTTGTTAAAGCTGCTCTTCTCTGAGCTGCCTCTGAGATTTTTCTCCTGTGGTATATTGCAGGAGAGGAGGAATATTTTGGGATATTGCATGGTAGCTGCTGCTTCTTTGCCAAGACTTCAGAAGTGAGCAATCTGAAAAGCTGTGTTTCGAAGTGGCCCGTGTCTCCAGGAAATGCAGCAAAACTTCATATCACAGCAAACTTCTCTGAATTACAAGTTAACATAAGCTTGTTGAAGAGAGATCTGTAGAGATCTGTATATGTAGCAATTCTTAAGTTGCTGAGTAAAAATTGTTGGAAGTGAACACTGGAGAAAAGTACCAGATATGTCTGCTGAACTTTATTCCTTTTTTTGTGGCCACTGCTAGAGACAAGATACCCAGTTAGATGAAGTTTGTGTGGCTCAGTAAGGCCACTCTTTATTTTCTACATCTACCTCAACTTTTTGATCAAGGGCCTGATCCCCTTTCTGAAGGAGATAGCCAGGCACAACTCACAGCAATGTGCATTAGTGGGCATGTTCATAACCCTGTCACTTTGGGTGGTGGATGTAGGCAAGCAGAGCAGATCTAATTCCAGAATCCAAGATCTGAGGAAGTATCTTGCGTGTTTTTACTAGCCAATTTTCTAAGGAAATAAGTTTAATATGATTCTGTATTGTGTATGACCTCGTGATGCTGCTTGCTCCTCGATCTCCTTCCTAAGGACTCTTTAGCTGGGTCTATCCTAATTTGTGAAGGGAGTAGAGATTTCAAAGGTAATCCAATTTCTGCAAATATAATGAAATTTAGAGCTGGTGAGGAGACGTTTCCCACGAATGAACATTAATCTCAGAATTTACTCAGACATGAAAAATCATAGAGAGAAGATGTTAGGAAAAAACTCATGGGAAAAGCTTCCTGGGTTCAGCAAGCATACCAAAGACACCATGTTTCATTAGATCTTCTGCTTTTTTTTCTTATTTGTGTTATTTCCCTGAACCTCTACTTATCCCAGGTCATGTCTCAAATGGAAGCAGAGTCTCAGAAAAACCAGTAAAACTTTTAAAAAAATTTTGACTGGTATTACAACAGATCTTAGATGCCCAGAGATGAGGATCCCCTTGTTCGTGCGTGCTTTGCATCTCAAACACAGTAAGAGACAATCCCTGGTCTGAAAGGTTTAAAACATCAAATACAGGCTGATGAGTGAAACTGGATCACCAGCTCACACTCCTGTTGTGCATTGACGGCTTTGAACTTGATTCCTATTCCTCATCAAGAGTCCTTGGGGCCATGTGGTTCCAGCTGCCCTTCTAAGAACTCCCCAAAATCTTGTCCAGATTGTAATTGAGCTTATGATGATCCTGGTGGTAGTCTCATCAAGTTTGTTTGAAAAATTACGTGCTGAGTATTTGCCTCCATGTCTAAATCAAAAATAATTGCCCAGGTACCTCCTTCTAGTCTACATAACTTTTATTAGATAACAAATAGTCCACTTTTATCTTCTATGGGGTAGGAAAGGCAGGGAGGTGGCAGGTTTGAGAAGATACATTTGTGTTTTAAACGGTATGGGTGTTTTAACTAATGTCTACTTTGTTGGTCTGTTGCTAAAGGGCAACAAGCTTCGCTCCTGTTCCCAAATGTTGCATGGCTGGCAGATGAGATTACACTGTGTGAGAGTCATTTGCTGATACAACACCTTTGTTTAAATTCCTAGAATGTTATGTTTTCTAACCAAAAAAAAAAAAAAAAAAAAAAAGTGCCTGAAAGAGCTACTGGTGGCCCAGAGTGATTGTAGATGTTGACTTTGTCTCAATACAAGTTTTAAAACTGGGCCAAAATTCCTAGAATTTGAAGTTTTGCTACAATTTCAGGCCTGACAAGGACTTTGTGGGTTCATAAATGATAAATTTTCTAGTCCCTGAAATACTAACCCCAGTCACATAAGCACAGGCCAAAATTTGAATTAGTTTTAGCCAAGACTGCTGAAGGGCTTTTTATGCTTTCTGAGTCAAGCCCTTGTAAGATTCTCCAAAGTGAGATCCATAAAACAACGATCTTCCATGTGAAGGAAAAAAAGAGAGGAAAAAGACCAAAAACTGCTTTTGTGAAACACCAGTATATTTCAAGAGATATAGAGTGAGGAAGACTAGTCTGAGATCCTTCTCCTAAAAGATATGCTGTCTCTGTAGAGGAAAGAAGGAAAAACTTCACGCCCAGATGATATGAACCATTGTGGGGTTTTCTGCCATTATTTGAATCTTCAGTTTCAAGCAATTGGGATAGTTGATACTTTCTGTGACACATCTCATCTCATCAAACACTTTATTTTCTCTGTGTCAAAGATTTCCACCGGAAATCTCCAGCCAAAATAAAATATTAGGCATGATTCTTCCCTCGTTTCCACTGCACTAACACGAGCTGAATGGCAGGGCCAAACCTATTTTTTGTTGAAATCTCAGACTGTCGAGAGCTGGCCCTTCTGCCAGAGTGGAGCGGGAAGCATTTTGGAGAAGTCTGCATGCATATTTTCATAAGAGATGTCACGCTCGGGGGAAGTTTGGATCCACAGGATATGGAGGCAAGGCAGTCCACTTCCCCCATGGCAAAGCTTCTCTTTTTTCAGAAAGTGTCCCTCCCCTGTGTCCTGGCAGGACTTGGATCATGCTCAAAATTCCATCCTGTCCCTCTGCTTCCTGCCCTTTCACCCATCACCAGTGATAAAACACTCTTCCGAAGGCACTGTGGAACTGATTGCTGTGTTATATTTTCAGAAATTAAAAGTAACGTTGCAAAAGCTGGCTTTGTGGGAGGTTCAAAGGGACCCTACTGGTGCGAGCTGCCCAGTGTGTCAGGACTTTTGGTGTCTGAAATCTTTTATGACTTGATGAAAATTTCAGCCTCAATGCTTAGATTTTGATTTCGCATACACTGCTGTTTAGCAACACGAGGAATGGTCAGAACTGTCGTGTTTGCACTGACAAAAATGTCCCTCAAGGAATGGATCCTTCAGATTTGAGGTTTTGGATTGATAGGCTCAAGCTGAGAAGTTGGAGTGCTGGCCTCACGGGAGCAGAGGATGCTGTCCCTAGGAGCAGATCACCACTCAGATACAAAAGAAGCTGCTCATTTGAAGAGCTATCTCTTGAAGTTCATGGTATTGTTCTGGGCAACCTGCTCAAGGTTACTCTGCTCGAGTAAGGTAGATTGATGCCCTCAAAAGGTCCCCTAAACCATGCTGTGATTTAGCCTCTTAGCTTGGAGTGTATTTCTTAATTTGCAATGAGTTAATCTGGCTGCTGGAAGCAGCTTATCTCCAAGAGTACCACAAAACTGCCTTTTATTAGCCTTTTTATGTCCTACCTACCTAATTTGTATGTAATTTCCATGTTTTCTCATGCTACACTTCAGTTCTATACCAGGTAGCTAAGCAGAGTTAGGAGGTGATGCCCTGCAAACGTATCTGGCAGCCACCCCTTCCAGATCATCCCCTTGGAGCAGCTCCTGCCTGTTTCTCATTGCCATCCTCTCTGTGGCCCTGGTCGGGCTCAGCATGCCAAAGGAGACAAAGCCTCCTCCTGCATAGCTGGGGCATAGCTCAGCCACATTCTTCAATGACTGTTTTTCCCCAGTGACCTTACTCTCCAGCTCTGGTGGTCAGTTGACTGTTATGCTGCGAGCTTGCCCGCATTCCTCCACCCACTCAGGCAAGCTCTGCTCACTGGGAAGGGGCGGTGAGGCAGGGAGGAATCCGACCGTCTGGAGACTTAGGCCAGGGAAACAGAAATTTCAGGCCTCTGGGGCTGTTTTGCCCATCACTTCTGCAGCAGCAGGGAGGTTGGAGTAGCCGTGTGAAGAGGGTCTGACCGCCGTGGTTGCCACACACCCTGCAGTGACAGGCATTCCCGTGGCAAGCCAGCAGGCTCTGCTTCTTGCCACACTGCTTGGCTCTTTCCTCATGCTGAGAGGAAACACCAAGGAAAACAGCCTGGAGAAACCTTCTCAGAGCAGTTGCCACTTGTCATGTTTGTGGGAGCCTTGCAGTAACAGGTTTGGGTCCTCAGCTCCTCTGCTTTGAAGGCTGTGAAGATTGCTAAGCTAAGGATCTTCAAAGACAGTAAATCATGCAGCTTGTCGGTTTTGAGAACCTTTTAATTTTGACCACTTAATGTGCGACTTCTAAAATAACAGTTTCAATTTCTTATGTATGTGTGTGAGAAAGACTAGACATGAGCTAGATAGGGGGTTGCAATGCAGATGATTTTTCCACTCTGGAGCCAACTCAGATTACAGTGGGAGAAAGGTTTGTACAGTAAGAGGAGAAGGTTAGAATCCTGCTAGTTTATTACCGCCATGGTTAGATTAGAAATGTTAAGGATTTGTGAAAATGTGACTGTCAGGAAAATTTATGATTCTCATCGCTCACTCAGCCACTCTGCACATCCTGTATATTTTCTGACATACTTCCAACTGCATAAATATTAATAGAGTAATACTGACATTTAGGCCTGATCCAAGTCTCATTAAATTCAGTGGAAATGCTCCCATTATCTTCTGTGGAAGATGGATCATGGTCTTGAAAAGGAACAAAGGAGGTGAAAATACCAAGTGTGGCTTCGTGGGGCTAAATAATGTTGTTATTAAATCAGAACTCCTCAGCTTCCTGACTGAGCATTTCACTCTGTGACCTTTAACGTTAAATTATTGCCAAAACAGGAAGAAGAAATTAAGGCTTGATAAGGGTTGAGATGGTCACAGATTTTACCAGCCTCACTGATGGAATGTGACGATTTCTTCAATGGGAACGAGTTGGGCATGAATTGTTCGTCAGTCGTTTTGATTTATTCAACCTTTCAGCCCTAGAGTTTGCAGTGGCAGGGATTACTAGAAACTCAGCAAAACAAATTCTTTCTCCCATTTAGTTTATAACCTCTAAAGAGTTACAGAGTTACAGAGAGAGGATTAGGTATTACAAAATTACTCCATTTACTTCATTGACGAGATAGGGCAGAATTGGCTGTGTGGATTCCATGTGAGAATCTATTGCAAAAGCTTTTTTGGCATTGAGATATCTCTCTCCTTTTCTAGATCAAAATCTTCCCCCCCAAACCTTTCTGCACAGCAATTAGTTACAGCTGTGTTTTGCAAAGCCACCTAGGGAATTTGGGTGTCCAATTCCCATAAAGTTTAATGTGAATTAGGTTTCCAAGCAGCTTTGAAAGTTTAGCTGAGTTAGGACTGGAACCTCTTCGTTTTGATACAGTTCTGTACATGGAACCCCTACATCTCTGGATGGCAACAAAAAGGATATTTTGGGTTTTTTTCATCACCTTGCAGAGCACAGGCCTCAATGAAAGAGCTGCACTGGAGCTTGCAGGATCTGCAAAATCTACACTTTGTGTCAAAAGAAGCAGAAGTAATTTTTCCAGAGTTTTTCATGATTGTTAAGACCAGATTTCCAAGAGAGTCCTTCTTTGCAACAAAATACATGCCAGGTTTCCAAAGGATCCTTTTATGAAACCACAAATGTTGCATCTCAGTGCACTGAGTTCTCCTGGAAATCTGGTCAAGGATGAAGGGATGCAGAAGACTCTGTACTCAGGAGTACCTGGCAAATTTCAGGCCAGAACAAGTTGTAGGGTATATTTTCCTGGAGAGCTTATCAGTGAATGTGTGAACTTTGCCAACTGTGGCCACCCCCAGAATTTCCAGTTCTTCCTCTTGTCAATTAGGAGGTTCCTGTCTGATCTGTGAAGTACAAGCACAGGCAGACAGCCTGTCACATCTACTGCTTGAACAAAAAATATACAGGAAGTAACAAATAGAAGGTCCAAGTGAAACAGCTGAAGAACTGCAAGGGTGAAAGTTTGGCTTGCACTATGCACCACATGACATTCTCCTTGCTACCAACACCTACAGAGGGGATACCTTCTCTATCACCAAATTATGGCTCAAGAGGACAGAGAGGTGGGGAGGAGGGAAACGAGAGAAACCACTTTAGTGCAATTAGCTGGTGCAGAAGCCTCATGGAAAGAGACTGGTTATTTAAGCTGCAGACTTCTCAGAAAAGGAACACTTTAGAAATATTTCCTGTAGCTACACAGGGGTCTACAGATCTTAGCCAACAATCTGGAGCCACACTGGTAAACAAACATGTACTGAAAAAAACACCCAACCCAACATATTTTGAGAAATAGGTCCAAGGCAACTTGGATGACTAGCTTTCCAGTGCTAGTACTCAGTGGCCACAAGAGCAATAAACCAAAAAGATTCCCCTCTTAGTTAAAAACAGAAGCAGCTGTTTATGATCAGTCCTGTTTGGAGCCTCCAACACTGTAAAACTAAACCTGCAGTGACCCGAGTGAATGTAAAGATTTTATGGGGCCACAAAGTATATGCATGTTTGCAGTGGTGTAATAGAGAGGAGAAGCCAAACTGGAGGATATGAGACAGTCTCCCACATCTTCTGTTTAAAAGTTAAACTGCACATTAGCCCTCAAAGAATAGGAACAGAATGCTGCCCTTTTTTGAACTCTTGTTGCACTGTTTGCAATGTTTGTCTTCCAGGCTTTTTACTTTGCTGTATCTCTACCCCCTGAGCCCTGGAGAGTTCATGGAGTTCCTTGGCTGCCATGAAATCAGCAGGTACTGAAGGAAATTTTGTTGGGTACTTGGGGGTGGCTTTCTATTCGGGCATGACCTGAGTAAAAGGATTTTATGATGGTGGTCAGTCAGATGACATGCAGCAGAGAAAGCAGAAGACTTGGGCTCCCATTCTTGTCATTCTTGATGATACTAAGCTGTTATCTACTGATACTTTAGAGGGAAGGGATGCCCTCCAGAAACACCTTGAGAGATTAGAGATGTGGGCTTGTGTGAACCTCATGAAGTTCAGCAAGGCCAAGCACAAGATTCTGCATCTGGATCAGGGCAATCCCAGAAGTACAGGGCACACAGTGAGTGGGCTGTGAGCAGCCCTGCAGAGGAGGACTTGGGGGTGCTGGTGGATGAAAAACTGGACATGAGCTGGCCATGTGTGCTTCCAGCCAAGAAAGCCAACAGCATCCTGGGCTACATTAAAAGAATTGGGCAGCTGATCAGGGGAGGTTATTCCCCACTCTACTTTGCTCTCATGAGTCACCACCCCAAGCATTGTGTTCAGCTCTCAGTCCCCAGTGCAAGAAAGACATTAACCTGTTGGAGTGAGTCCAGAGGAGGCAATGAAGATGACCAGAGTGCTGTAGCCCGTCTCCTCTGATGACAGAGCTCGAGAGAGCTGGGGCCAGTTAGCCTGGAGAAGGAAAGATAAGCCTCTGGGGAAACTTCATAGCAACTTTCTAATACCAAAAGGAGATCTGCAGAACAGATGAGGAGGAACTCTTTATCAAGGAGCATTATGAGGGGTAAAGATTTTAAACTGAAAGAGGGTAGATTTAAATCAGATATGAGGAAGGAATTCTTTACAATGAGGGTGGTGAGGCACTGGAACAGGTTGCCCAGAGAAGCTGTGGATGCCCCATCCCTGGAAGTGTTGAAGGCCAGGCTGGATAGGACTTACAGCAACCTGGTTTGAAGGTGGCAGAGGGTTTGGAACTAAATGATCTTTAAGCTCCCTAATCTGAACAGTTCCATGATTTTAATAGCCTTCACATAAATAATAATGGTTAGATGCTGTTGGCCAAATTCTACTTTGATCACTTGTGTTATCAAACATTGTCTTACCTTTTAGCTCTGAAGAATGTCTTTTTTGTTCCCTGCAATTTTATTTTTTTCAAAGTTCAATTTTTTTCTAAAACTTTTTCAGAAAGTTTGAGGTTTTTTTATTTTGTTTTGTTTTGTTTTGTTTTGTTTTATTTTTTCTCTGGAGTGCTGCTTAATGGGATCTGGATATTGTCAGGTGGGTTCAAGTGCTTGTAAGCCTTGACCTACCACAGGAAAAAAGATAAGTGTTTCTTAGGTAAACACACATGTCTAGCTGAGGGATGTGGTGCTCAGTGGCATTTTGTTCAGTTTTCCTCAACTAGGAAAAGTCCTTTAGTCCTTAGAAAACTAGGATAGAGAAAAATAAGTGGAGTGATGTAAAGAAAGGTGCTCACTTCATGAAGGTGAAGCTCAGTACAGCCCAGCAGAGGTGAGCTGTGGCTTCGTTTGCCATGCAGCCCTTTTCCTCTGCATGAAATAAAAATTCCCTCTCCCCATCCCCCTTTGCATTGTTTCCTCTCTTCTCTTTTTTTCTCTTCCCGTCAAATATTTAAGCAGATATTTCCTTTTCGGTGGTGTGCCAGGGAGCATTCCAGCTCTGCCCCCTTTGAAAATAAAAAGGCTGACCCTCATTTCCATAACCAAGGAAGGGACAGGTAGCCTTTGTTTGTGTTCCAGAGCATGACTGTTTTTCTTAGATTTGCACCAAAAGAAGAGAAATGATGCTGTTATTCAGAGGAGGAATTGGTCAGTGACCCCAGCAAATGCAGTAGCAATGGCAGCAAAATGGGTGGTATGAGCTGAACGCTTTTTGGTGATGAACCTTTGGCTTTGGCCAATTCCTTCTCTTGCCCTCTTCCTCTCCTCTCCTTTCTCTCACTCTCTCAAAGATTTCCCTATTTTCTTGTGTTTAAGGCACGTCAAACCCTGGAATAGCCCTCACAGGCATTACTCACCAGTGATTAAAATAGCCACCAAGCAGGCAAGAGCCTGCAATGATTTGTGCTAAATTGGGTGTATCACTGTTTGTAGCAAGGGTTGCTAATTTGCAAACCTCCCTTGTTATTATCGTTGTTTTTATTAATAGCGCCAAGGGGCTCCAGCTGACATTAAAATTCCATTTCATCCTCTGCTGTACAGAAGTAGGGAATAGAAGAGTTTGTCACCTCAATGGGCACTGTAAAAATCAGGAGAAATGAAGGACTATCTGGTCTGAAATCTGGACTATCTGGAGAACAGTGAAGAGAGTGAAAGGGAAAGGGCAGACCTTAGAAATGAGCTCAGGTACCCCTGGCTCTGAGCAGGTTCTCAGCTGGGTCACTGCTCACCAGCTCTCTGCTGGCAGCAGGGGACTTGGTGGCCTGGTGGTGCAGACAGAGAAGCTGCCAGAAATGCGTGCTGTGTTGGGTCTGAGAGGGGTACTTCTGGGAAGCCACAGAGTGTGCAAAGGTGGAAAGAATTCAAAAACACCAAGCAAAAAGGCCACTTTGTTGGGGATTTGTGACAATAGACTCAATTGAAAGGCTGGAAATTTCACCTTGGTCCAGAGAAACTGCAATTGCAGTTGTGTACTTGCCTTTTCTTACTTACAGAATGATGACAGTTGTGCAACCTCACAGGGACTCTGTGTGGTTTAAGGGTCCAATTTGATACACACACATGACCTTGGACTGCTCCTGGTGACCTGAGTGCAAAGTCCATTTGCTACTAAAGATGAATGCTGTAATATAATGACTGGACCTATTCATTAAATGCATCGGGCTCTCCTCTAGTCAAAAGTATCGTTAGTGGTTATGGTTTTCACTTCTAGAACCTAGAGGAAGCTGTAAGGACTTACCCCAGTTTGGAGCCCTTTAACTCCAATAGCAGAAAAACCCCAGCCCTGTGGTTTTTATTGCTCGAAGTCTTGGGTTCTCTCCCTGCCAACGGCTCATGGATAATACATGTTTTTTGATGCAGAACAGAAATTGGAAATCTTGTAAGAACAACTTGGGTCAGGCTGTGAGTATATCAGAAGGGTTTTTCCCTCTGTGTATCTGCTTCCAGCTGAGAGGAAGTAACAAAGAATGTGTTTAAAATCAATGGAATTAGACAAACTTCTTTGACGCATAATAAAGATTTGGATTTTTGGAGAGTTTAAGTGAAGTCTTGGCTATGATTTTGTTTTGTCTGCAGTAGTCACATATCTCTAACTGTATAACAAACTACAAGATCTAAGCAGGATTGCTAGAGGTCTGTGTTGTTCTGCAGCAAGCAGCAATCCAGCTGCCCACACTGACAGTAACAGTGGTGGCTTTACAGACAGGGCACATTCTAAGTATTGGTTGTCAACTTGTGTGTTAACGTGTGGTGAGTTGAGCAGAGAAATCAACCTGCAGTCAGTTTTAATACAGCAGTACATAATTTGAGGCAGCTGTCACCAGATTAAAACCGTGAGCATTTTGCTCCAGTGAAGGGGATCCCTGCTTTGGGAAAGCTGCTAATGAAGCATTGAATGCTGTGATGTGATTAGTCTCCTTGCCATTGACAAGGCTTGAGCACTGAACTTCAAGTAAAGTGTGTTTTTGGAGTGAGGGGAGAGTGTGTGGGAAATGTTGTACCAAGCAGTGAGTGTGGAAAGCCAAGGAAGTTGAGTGATGAGGCTTAGGAAGGTTTTGAAGTGGCTGTGGATGGATGTGCAGCGGAAGGATGAAGTGAGGGTGAGCTGTGAAAATTACTCTCAAACATCTCTTGTCTGCAGCCAATTTATTTTGGTTTTCCTGAGAAAATGTCGTGGAGATAGAGTAAGGACATTTGGCTGCTGGATTCTTGAGCAAGGAGTGTGGCTATTTGGGTTTGGTAACTCCAGGAAGCCAGAGGTGAAAGTGGGGCTGGTGAGGCTGGCCCGTCCCAGCTGGCAGGATCTAGGGGGAACAATGCTGCCCAAGGCACTACCCTGATGCACAGACACCATTGCCAATTTATGCTATTGTATCTTGGACTGTCCCTTTGGGGTTTATTCTGCTTGGTGGTTTTACCTCTCACTTGATTACTGAGAGGAAAGGATGCACAGAATGTGAAGCAGCAAAGCTACCTTTCATTTTCAGTTCCAAAGAGACAACCTCAAAATATTCTGAGTATCTGCCCTGGGGGAAGGAACTCTCCAAACCTCCTATTAAGATACCGCCACAGCACCTCACTGTAGTGAGGTAAGAACTCTCATTAGATCCTTCCCAAGCCATGTCTGAGCTACAGCCTCTCTTCTGTGGGTACCCTAGATGGAGGGGAGAGGGGGGAAAAGAAAAAAGAAAGAAAAAACCAGCCCAACTCATTTTCCAAATGCTGTTCAGTCTGCACTGATTGTATAACATGATTGATAAAGTTGAGGAGTGAGCTGAGGTCAGAGCCCCAGGATGCCAGCTCCTCACTCCATGAAGGAGCTTTTTGTGTGTACGTGTATGTGCATGGAGGACGAAGGTTGTGTTTGTTTCTTGAAAAACCTCAGACACTCTCCAAAGAATTCCAAATTTAAAGCAGTGTAAAATGCTCCATCAAACATGTTTTACAGTCTTGACATTGCTGCCTGTGAAATCTACTCCAGTGACTGTTTCTGAGACCTTCTGAATAATCTCTTGATTGTGCTTTACTTGCTGTTGGGCAGAGTCATCATGGAAAATGGGGCAGTTGTTTTATAGTCCTGTCTGGATGGGGAAATCTTGGAGGAAGACTGTTTCACCCAAGGCCACTCAAGACGTGTAAAATATATTCTGCCTCCAAAAATAAACAAGATAGATACATATGGCTGGGCTAGGGGATGAAGCAGGAGTAAATGAGGCCTCTGGGGCTGAGGACTTGCTTTCAAATTGAACAGAAATCACAGCATAGTGGTCACAGAGAGATGTTTTCCTGGAGCTTTTCTTGTTTCTCCATAGTGCCCAGGAGTGGGACCAGTCACGGTGGAAGCCACAAGGGGGATTTCTGTCGATCAGATGGGAAATCACTGGAAGCCCTCAGGACTGGTGAGTTCCTAGACTCAGTAACAATGCTGTTAACTTACACAGAGCTTCTCCATCCTGGGCCCTTGCCAATTGTCTGCTGTTCATGCAGTAAAGCGACTCTCTGGTGGCCCATTAAGGGCAGCTCCATTGTATTTCAAGCATTTTTTTCACCTGCTTTGGATCTTGTATGAAATACCCAAAACTAGGGCTTTCAAATCTGCCCAAAAATCTAGGGAGCAGAGCTGCCACTGATTGATTTGGTCTAGGTGTGGTACTGGTGTAGCAGAGTTGAAATGTGCTGTGATAGGACATGATCTCATCATCACTATGCCCAACAGGAAAATAAACATTTAGTCTCTGTCTCGCTATTTGTTCCAGCAATACCTTGACTCTGGCTTAGCCTTTATGTAGCAGCACAAACCCATTATTCTGTGACATTTCTTCCTTTCTACAGTAAACAGAATGGAAGAGAGAGGAAATATGGTCAAGCACTATAATGTTAGGAGCAATAAGATAAAATTAGACATGGCAAAATTGCAGTTCAGTCTGAAGGAAGATGAGTTGTGATGTGTAACACTTCACCTGTGGCTAGGACTTGACTACTGTACTCATACAGAGACAGTTCCTGCCTTGAATCATTTACAGTCCAGAG
Organism: Buphagus erythrorhynchus; assembly: GCA_013400855.1. Lineage (NCBI taxonomy): Eukaryota > Metazoa > Chordata > Aves > Passeriformes > Sturnidae > Buphagus > Buphagus erythrorhynchus. The sequence continues at coordinate 64,251 of VZTT01017576.1, read as the reverse complement.
AGACAACAAGTGATGTGTGACAAGCAATCCTTCCTTTTCAGAGGAAGAGTTTGGGCACCCAGGGTTAATTGTTTTCCATTGTAAGTCAGCAGAATATTTGTTGCAGCCAGGAGTAGAGTTTCACTGTAAGTTGCTTGGCCAAAGTGTGTGTGGCAGGTTTGTCTCAGTGCCTTTCTCATCCTTCTGCAGTCTGGTCTTCACCTCTAAAATGTGAATGATCATTGTGAAGTTGCCTAAAGTTACCTAAAACGAGGTAACCCAGGCTTGAGCATTGTGCCTGATTTTGTGCATTTCTGTGTTGTCTCTCCTCCCTTTGTGTGCTCAAGCACAATGGCACTGCAGGCAAAACCGGTGGATGTGCTACAGCTGGCAGCAGATTGTCACTGCAGGGCAGAGACACCCTAAGCCACCCTCAGCTCTGATGAGCAGGACATGCTCTGGGAAAAGCCCATGGGTGCAGAAGTGCAGGATGGCTCTCACACTTGGGGCCAATTCAACCCTTATGTGGTGTGATTGTGGTCAAGTCCTTATGCCAGGGAGCAGGCTCTGAGCAGCACAGCAGCTGTTACCCGAATAGTTGGGGACATTTTCATGAAGAAGTGTCTGGTGGGAATATGGAACTCGGATCTTGTCTTTCAGCACTAATGCTTGCTCCCGGGCTGGCTGGCTTGAGGCTGGAGCCAGACTGCAATTGCCCAAGTTATTTCTGCAATGAGGAATATATGCAGAGTCAAGCAGGAAGCATCTCGGAAGAAATGAATTACCAGCCAAATATAGATTATTTCATTTTGAGGGAAGTCATCCAATCTACTCAGCTTCTCAGTCATTCAGCAACTTTTAATGTCTATTAATGCTTATATTTATTATAATCATGCTTACTAAAAGCTTAGCCTAAATTACATCTTTATTGCTTGTTCCTGGCATATAATGTTAGACAGGGCAATGCCTTTTCTTTTTTCTTTGAGGCACTGAGTGCACCAGCTCCTCATATATAAGTATTTCCCAATGGATTTTAACTCCTTTTTGTATAGCAATAGGCTAGGAGTGGGTAGAGACACTGGGATAATTTTAAAAGGGGGCAGTTTCTTTTAAATGCATTTTCTGGAACTGATTCAGTGAACTGTACATGTATTTATTTATGATAGCTTTGATGGGATTTAAGCATATGCTTGGACTTAAAGGTAAGCTTTGTATTTTGCAGAATAATTGTCCCAATGCCCCATTTGATGGTGCAACAGACAAATGGCACAATTGTGCATGCTGCTTGGGCCAAAGTGCTATGGAAGAAAAAGACATCTAAACTCAACTAATCACAAGCCCTGCATAAGTACAGCAAAACTCACAGGCTCCATAATAAACTTCTTAGAAACCTTGTTGAAAATTGGTAGTCACCAAGTGATAAAATACAGAAATTTTTCTCTGATAAAGTTAAAATGTGGTGATTTTTCTTCTGAAATACTCTCGCAGAAGCACTGATGAGATAAATGTATTTATGTCGTGAATAAAATGCCTGATGAAAACTAATCTGAGAGACAGAGTAAGTGATTGAAGAGGGCCAGGATTGTCAGTGCTCCCCATCTGCTTTGCATCACTGAGCTGGGCAAAACATCAGAGCATATTGGTGAATCTGGCAGACGTCATGTTATTTTTATGTCATCCTTATTCTTCCAGGGCCTGATCCAAGCCTCACTGAAATCCATAGAAATGAGTGGACTTTCCTTTACATCAGCGAGCTTTGAATTGGTTCCTTCCTGGCTCACTGGTAACGTCAGGAGCCTGTGATGGGTCTTGGAGGCATTTTGACAGAGCAGTTGGGCACAACCATGCTTTCCTTTTTAATCCTGCCCTCTTGACGATCCTGTTGTTGATGTATGGTGATGGCTGGAGTCCCGAGATAAAATGAAATGGGGAGCATAACAAACTGGAAAATCCACACTGATTTAGGAGTGAATGAGACCATTCCCAGAAGTGCTGAAATTCAATGGGATTTAGAATCCCAAGGACCCTATTATTTTGCAAAATGGACCACATGCTTTCAAGACATTTGGGCAGCTCTGAAAACTTCATCCATCACTTCTATGGAGAGCAGTGTAGACCTTATGTAATATCACAGGCAACAGCCAGAACTGTTGAGAGTAAAACCCACAAAATGGCCTGATCTTCTATTGTTTCTGAAGGTGTGAATTCCTCTTTTCCTGATATTAAGTAACTTTTGGGTGTTGTCCTTTTCTGTTAAAAGAGGAGTCTGCTGTATATTGCAAAAAGATGTTCATAAATTCCCTCACATGCCTGTCAATCCAGACATCCCTCCTTATTCCCATTATGTTTATTTATATAGACACATAAAAAACTAACAATCTTACACTTATTAATCAAGGTGATTCAGCCATGCCTCCCACTGTCTTTCTCTGATTCCAATCTTATTCCAAAATACAGCCCTAAATGTCACTGGGGTTACTCATAAAACACAGTGCTGCTCTGCATGAGTAAGACTATTTGAATCTGGCCTGGAGTAAAGTTACTAATTCTCAGTGAGGAGCAGAGCTAGACAAAGATTGCAAAATATTGTCCACTAATCTGTTCTTGAATTTTTAAACATATTTTTTGGTCTCTATTCACTCGTGGATCTCTGAGCTAATGAACTTGCTGACAGGAATGTTCACCATAACAACCCATTTACAGCAAATATTGCAAGATCTTTGCACTCTTCCCTTCATTCAAAATAATACCAGTCTCCCTCCCCAAAAAATGACCTTCCTGTTTCAGAGTTTTGTCATTAATTGTGAATATTCACATTGGTAAGATGTTTTGTTTGTTTTACTAAATCCTCTTCCAGCAAGAAAACAGAATTAAACCAATTGAAGTAGAATTTAACAAAGAAAGACCTCTGAGCTCCGATGCCAAGAGAGAGGATGGTCCTAAAGCTGGACCTGCAGGGAGATGTGGAGGTCAGTCCTCAATCCACCAAGGGCTTTTCTGCCCTCTACCTTGCAGCATACAGAAATGTGAACAGCTTCCAGGACCTCAGATACGCTGGGGATATGCACGAGGGATGCATAATACTGACAAATCATCTGCTTGTGACCCATCTATAAAAAAAAGGTGTAGAAATGATGTAGTTACAAGCTCTTTACCTAAAGATGTCCTTTCATCTGCTGGTGGATATGTTCTTCGAGAAGATTATTCATGGAGCAAGGTTCTAAAATAAAAATTGAGGAGGATGGAGCAAAGCTGGGCTTTGGTGAATACATCTAAACCCTAGACACATTGCAAATAAACTGAGCTTGTTCCCAGGCAACTCCCAAGTAGAAAATAGGCACAACTGTTCCGAATGATTTTCTCTACAATTTGTTTACCAACTGTAGGGTCTTCTTCAGTCAGGCAAAATCAAAGGAGAGACAGTTATTGACCTCAGCTTGTTTTGAATCTGGCTTGTAATGAGAGCTATACCCACACCAAGTTTCAAATTCCGAGCAGCTTGATGTGGCCTTTTACAGAGAAAAAATGGTTAGAATTTTTATTACAATAGGAAAATGTAATTTTTTTATTCTCTCCTCATTTCAGGAGGTCTGAAGGGATTTTACTCAACTTCCTCTTCCACCTTCAGGCAGAGACCAAATCTGAGAATTGCAGCCCAATTTTGGAAAGCTCTCAGGATGTGAAAATCAGGGGCTCATGATGGGAAGCTGCTGTTCAATACACTTTGTTGTCATGAATGCTTCTGAGGATCCACTGCTGACCGGGTGCCCCCTTCACCCTCACTTTGTCCTGTTTTATATCCTTCCACCATCTGATCAGAATGATTTAAAAGCAAAAAAAGTGCCTGATCTGAAAGAACAGTAGGAGATTTTGCCCTGTTGGGATCAAGATGGCTAGAAGGTAGTCAAGATCTGGCCTTGCAGAGGCTGGGAATTATCTAGCATCTTCTAGAGTTTGACATCCAGCAGAAAATCATTAATCTTTCCACTGCCTGAAACTCGGCAAGGTCAAATGCAGTCTTGCTGTTTCTCTGGCACTGAATTTAGCTGCCCCAGACAAAACTGCAGGGGCAGCTCAGGGAGGAGAGGAATGACAGATAAATTCAGGGGTTCTTCCTTTAGGCAAAGTCCTGATACTATTGTCCAGGTTTTTGATGACGCAAGGTGTAATAGAGTTAGTATTGATCTGCTTTTGCAATGTTCAGTGTTTAGAAGAGTGTGGTGTGCCCTTATCAAGAGCAAATGTGAACCTTATAAATATCTGAATGCAGCTGGTATTATTTTCAAGCCAAATTTAGGTATCCTTGTTAGACATTTTGGCAAAATTCATCAGCAGTATGGAAAAGAGTCCATAGAACTGGAAAATTTTGCTGTAAATTTGCTGTTGTTACATCCACCAGTTTGGAAAAAGTCAGTGCAAAGGCACAATCCTTAAAATAAATAAAAGAAAATGTTTCATAGCTGCCGGCAGGCACTGGAGCTCCCCAGCAGAGGCTGCCTGGGAGCAGCACAAACTGTGCAGAACTCCTCAGCCCCAGTAAACAGCAGCTTGATGTTCTCCCTCCCTGGGAGAGATGTGCTCTTTGCCATTGGTATAGATTGCTGATGCTTCGATCTCTTCCCTGGCTGCAGACACTTACTCCTAATTTGCCATCCTGCGCTACTCCAGGAAGAGCTGGAGGAGACAGAAGGTGTGAATGGACAGCCAAGACCGAGCAGAGCCAAGGGACTGGCTTGGCTCTGGAAGGCAAAATGCAAGCTGAGCCATTGGAGCCGGCTGTACACAGATGAGAAGGAAAATGCACAAAGTGATAAATAACTTTGCTTAGGCTGCCAGGAAGGGCTGCCAGAACATTCTCGCTTGGCTATGCTCTGACTTGGCTCGCCTGCTGCCGCCAGCCCCCCTCCTGCACAGACGAAATGCCGGGCCAGAGCCACACATGCATCCCAGGGCAGGCTCACCGCATCCAGCCCCTGGCCAGCCGGCCCCTCGGACAGCCTCTGCCTGTGCCTCTCCCGTTTGGAGCCCACCCTCCGCCTGCATGGACACCCCGGAGCTGCACCTGGCAGGAAGGCATGGAGAGAGAAAACCCTGAGGTGTGCCATTAGCTTGGGTTGTTTTTGGAGGAACCACCTCTTCCAAAGCTTCCCCAACAATCTGGATGGCATCTGCCTCTAGTGTCATCCTACGGTGCTGCTCCACGGGAGCAAAAACCCTTTTTCTGCAGGGGTCAGCTCTGCACTCTTTCCTTCCAAACACAAGTAGCTCACACAGGTGACACGGATGGTTTCACCAGAGGTGATCAGACACACCTGCATTCTCACCCCTGAGTGCCTGGCAGTTCACAGAGCAGCCTCAGAAGGGCTGGAATCACAGCAGGGGATGTGCAGAACAGGGATGAGCTGCCAGTGCCACGCATGGCAGCATGCAAATCAAAGCAACGCTTTCTCCAGTGCTGTGGGGTGCTACCAGCTTCATGCCTCATTGGAGTGGAAGGAGAGATGGATATTTTAGAGGATTGATCAGGCAAAAAGAAGTGCTGGCATTTCTCAGTTTCAACTGGCAGCTCCAGCTTGAGGAAAGCTGTTGTTGCAGGATTTCCAACATTTCATTGCCTTTCTGATCTGTGGTGCACATTGAACATATGTCTCTGTTTAGTTGCCCATTATTTAACCTAGATTTTTCCCCCCCTTGAGAGATTACAGTGAATTCAGGGCACGTGAATGATGTAATTTATCATTTTCCAATATAGGCTGTCATGCACTTATATATAGTGAAAATAATTTGTTGTCAAGTTATCCAGTTGTCACCTCATTTTATATGCTTCATAATAAGCTATTTGTAATGATCCATGCTCGTCAGAAGTCTAAATAACCAAAATATTGCCATCTCACTACAGATAACTACTAAATATTTCCAGCAGCACTAAATCATCCTGATCCCTGGGAGACCTATGTCCACATTTTTACAGAAATGGTTTGCTACCCATTCTTGAAAATCCCTTTTCAAGAGTGCCTAGTTTTCTTTTGAAACCCTATAGACCTTGGAAAAATTCATTTTGAGGGGAAAATGCTATTTTATTGGAATATTTTTACACTTGTTCCAAGTTATTAAATTTATTTTCCTGTTTTCCTCTTTCTCTCATGTATCCCCTTCACAAAGGGTATGTCTTTCTGTGTGACCCTGCTCATAGCACTAGCACATTGAAGATTATGGGCATGACTTTGTGGTACGTGCAAGCTATTATTCTAAAATATTAGAATGCCTAGTAGCACCCATTCACCCTGTGTGCCACAAAATGCCCAAGGATCCTTACAGTCACTGAAAAGAGAGAGTTGTTAGAAAGTGGTTCTCCCGGCTCCAGGATCCAGATGACCTTTGGCTGTACCTGTCCCACCTCCTGACAGCAAAGGTATGTTAGCCTCCTGCTTAGAAGAGGCCTTCAATTAGGCAGATCAGTTAGGTGCATAAAAATGGCTTAGGCTGAAGCTGGCTCAAACCCTTCTTTTGTTCCTGTGTTGTTTGGCGTTACACCATTTTCCTCCTCTGCAAGCCAGAGACCCCAGCACCATTTGTTGTGCTTTAGTGTCTGTGCTCTAATCCTCCAGCCTGATGGGGTAGCTGTCCTCAGGGATTTAAAATGTAAGTTATTTCTACTGTTATTTTATGGCATGACTTGGCATGATGTGACATCCCTGTTTGGCTTGAACAGGGACCAGTGGCTTGGCCTGCCTGACAGACGATAGTCACAGACTAATGACTGCCTGCATACTGCTAGGAGGAACCCCCTGGGGCAGCAGGGGGACCGCTGCCAGCTCTGCTCTGAATTAACATCTTCACTAAGGAGCAGGCAGCGACATTAGGCAGCCGAGGGAAGAAGGACAAGTAACACCAACCCCCCTGGTGTTCCAGCTGCCAAGAAGTCAGCCTTTTGAAAATATTGCGAGTAGGTTGTTTAGGTTGATCAAACAGATAAATAATCAAGGACCCACACTGTTCCCCAGGGGGTTTTAATGTTTCAGATGGATGTAAACATGGCAAGTTGTTATCAGAGAAATTGCAGTAGCTGAAACTGGACTGAAAATGTTTGTACACAGAAATGATCTCTAGAGCATACAGTTAGGATGTTTATAAAGTGATGAGCTGCTAGCTGCAGTTTCTGTGGCTTCCTAAACAAAATGATGAGCTTAGGTAGAAAAATCACTGCCCTGCATATTCTCAAGCTGCTAAAACAAGGCTGCAGAATAAAACAATTGTGGAGGAAAAATGGGGAGGTTTTGATAGCTTCTTTGAAGCAGCTCTCTGGAGGAGGAACACCTCAGAAAAAACCCCAGGAGACAAAAGAGCAAAAAATTAACACAAGATAAACTCTAAACTTGAATCTTTCTGGTTTTCTAGCTCTTCTTTTGCAACTGTATTTCAAATCTTGTAATAAAAAGAAAAGAAAAAACATTGTTCCATTAGAATAACATTGTTTTTCTTCTTTAACCTTGAGTGGGCTTTTGAAGGAATTTAGATAACTCTGGAAAGCAACAGGAACACTGGGTTTTAAAAAATATTTCTGAAACCAGAAATACTTTAAAGAGTTTGTCTTTGCAGAATACATCATTATTCAATTTTATGAAAAATGGGTCTTTTGAACTCTTTCGAACTTGCTGTTGTATGTTATTGGTTTTTTTGTTGGCTGGGATGTTTTGCTTTCTTGGCGAGTGAAGGCCCAGATATTACAGTCAAATTACATAACTTGACACTGGAGGGGGACTCACAGCCCTCCAAAGGTTTGCTTTGGGAAACCTGGTGTACATTTTTGAAGAGTAACAAATGGCAATACAAATGAGCATAGGAGATAAACCAGGAATCTCCTGTTGTTTGATCAGCTGTGCAGCACTGGCACAGAACACCAGCTCAGGGGTGTTGTGGCTTTCTTGGGCATCAGTGCCATTGGACAGGAAAACAAACTCTGACTGGAAACATCTTCAAGAAGTGCCATGGATTTGCTGTTTGATACTACATAGGAGATCATGCTCCACCAAATCAATGCTGAGGCTTTGCATTATGGTGTTCTGGAAATTTGGGCTCTTTTTGTCATTTTGCTTCGTTGTTTTTTTTTTTTCTTTTTCTCTGTCCACGGTCCAGTTACTCCATCAGCTATGGGCATGGTTACCTCTGTCCTTTCTTTGGATTGCCTGACCAGGAAATGTTCCTAAACTGTTAGTTCAGGGCTGGCAATGTTTTGTAACTTCTTTGAATTGTAACATCAAATTATGATCCTTAGGAAGCTGATGAATTTTTACAGGTGGTAGCTGGGCTGTTGCTCTTAATTTTGTCAGGTATTATTCTCACTGACTGCTCACATGTCCCATGCCTTCCCCCAGTCCAGCCCTCCTTGCAGGGTTCACGAGAGGTGTGGGGTTAGGGATGCTGTAGCCCCTACCTTTTTCCCAAAACCTTCCTTAGGAAGATATGTACTGTAGGTGAGATAAAGGAGAGCTGTCACACAGCTGGTCTGCACCTGTGAACCCTAGTCAGTCTCTGTGTATTCATTTTAAAACTGTAGCATTGTTTTAGCTTGACTTGTCTTCATTTTCAGGCAGAAGTGCAGTTAATATGACCTCTGTTAAACTGAATGTGGGTGTTCATATATCAAATTGCACTCAGTTAATGAAATCACTATGAAATAATGTCTTGAGTGATAATGGTATGAACTGGGGTAGCCCCAAAGTGATGTGAAATAACCATAGCAATAGTTAAGAATTCTGTGCTGTTGCCGTGGCTACTAGCCTATTTGACTTACCATTGCAGTGGAAGAATATTAGCCAGGAGACAACTCATTTCTGAGACTCCCACATGACAATAATACTTTCTGCCAAACCTCCCTCCCCCCACCCCGCTGGATTGAAACAAGACAGACATCAAACTGTTACTATTGTTGATTCTTGCAACGTGCCCCAAAGGGGAAACTAGATTTTTAAATGTCATTAGAAGGGGTATCTGAAGAGATATTTGAAAATTTTCACATAGGTTGCTCTTTTCTTAAAAAGAAAAAAGTTTTAAAATGAATTGATGAGTTGTATACAAGAGACAAATTGTTAACTTTCTACAGAAAATATTTATATTTTCAAAAATATAGACTACCCCAAACAGAACTATTTTAACCAAAAACTTTAGCATAAGTTCTACAAAACAGCTCTGTGGTGCCCTTTTGAAATTCAGTCTGAACATTCCCCTTATCTCTCATGCATCTGAACAGGTGATCCCAGGAGCTCTCCCAAAGTGCACGGAGATCCCGCGGTTCTTTATTCACATTGTCAAATAGTTCCTGTTAAATTACAACCTAGAAAAATGTCCATTCTGCTCCAGTAGTTCAGAAATCCTTGTAGTTCTGGTGGCTTTTTCCACTCTTGGCTCAAGGTGCCTAGGAGGAAAGCTGCTAGCAGGGAGGCACCCAGCATAATCTGTAAACAATATCCTTTGGATAAGTCATAGGGAACCCACTCAAATCACTACCTGCTCCTGAAAAGCTAGACCAGGATGTTTTCTTGCCTGTCTGAAAGGACTTTTCTTTCAAGAACAAGTTATCAGTGCTTTGGACAGCAGTTATGAGGATTTCCTCAGATGATATTTGCAGAGATGATGTTGAATATATGTAGTTGAATATATGTAGCTAATTTTTTTTTGCTTAAGACCATGTGCATCACTGTAGCTATAAAGCCTCACAAAACTGTGGGGATGAAGTTCCAACAGCAGCATTTTAGGGATTTGAAAGGAAGAATGAGAATCGCATAGCATCCTAGTACCCCAAAATCTTTACCTCAGGTAGGTGTTGTGCTTTAGATGTTTTGCTTGGCCCAGCTTGTGAGATAAAGGTATACAGCCATGGAGTCCTGCATCCCAGCAGTCAGAGGGCTGGAGTTTGCACAGAAATGCCACCAGCTCATGGGCATCTGCAAGGCAGCTATTGGAAAAGACAGCAGTCTTTAGCTCTCCCCGTTCTGACTGCTCCTGCTATGGACACCTGGAGCTGAGGTGTTCCTTGGTCCTTGGTGAGGCTGAAGCAGGTGTCTGGTGGGGAGGCAGCAACAGAAGAGCTGCAAAAAACCTCCTCAATTAGCCACTCAACATATCTAGCACAGCTTCTGAGGATGCTCAGATGAGAGCCTAAGGACATTGAGTACATTTGGATGACTCACTGAGGTGGGACAGGGTGGAGAGGCTAATCCCTGTCTGCTCCTAAACAGTACAAAAAGGAAGATCCAAAACAAGCAAATCATCACCAGCTTCCAAGGAGTCAAGGAGATGTGCTGGTGGATAGCTGGTGTCTCTCCTCCTTCGTGTCCTCGCAAGGGATCCTGGACTGGGCACCTGGAACACACATCTTGATGCCTGCTGGTGGCCTGGCTGCTTGGACACGGTGAGTATACAAGTGTGGGGAAATAATTTTTACTTTAAAATGCAATCATTTCCCCCTCCTTCAAGGTCCTACAGTGAACTTTGCTGCACTGTTGCAATACTATTTCCTACATTTGTTCAAAGAGGAAAGGATAGTTCAGGACTCTGCTTTAACCCTAACATGAGTCAGTTCAGTGTGCAACCTCAGTCACATCCAGTGATGAATCCAGACCAACACTCAGGGAGCTTTGAAGAAGGGAGTAGTTCAGGAGGGAGCTGAGAAGAGAGGGTCTGATACGAGGAGGATAAAGCTGCTCCCAGCCCTTGAAGTGCCTGCAAGGAGGTGCGAAGGTGAGAGATGCTTAAAATCCAGCGGTCAGCTCTCTGTCCCAGTGATGGCTTGAGAAAACTGGGATGCTAGGGGTGGTCTCTGCTACAGCAAAGAGCGTGTCTGGAGCCTGCTGAGAGGAAAGGCAGCTTGCATGTAGATTTGTGTTGTTGTTGTACAGCTGAATGAAAGCATAAATCAGCTCTCCCCTTACCCTGCTTCCCCTCCTCTTTCTGTGTCCCTCAATACATAAAAATAAGGATCCTTTATGTGAATAAAAGTGGAAGGCGCCTCCCCTAAGCATGTTTTAAAAAAGCCAAAAATAGTCCCGAAGTCTCAACCAAAAGCGAACATAGCCAGAATTTCTGTGGAAAATGTCTGTAGCTGAAGTGGGGTGTGTGGGGGGGAGGAATTCACATTCACACAGGGGCTGCCTATGCAGCTGAGCATTTCTCCTTGCTTCCAGCCCGGCTGCCTGCCCTATCCTGCACCCAGAGCGGAGCCGGGGCTGGGTTCTGGCGGACCCCGGGAGGCAGCAGAGCCTCCGCTGTGGGCTTCCCTGTCCTTCGTCTGACAGTTCTTGGCAGTTCTGGCACAACGTGTTGTTAACAGCAGTTCTAATTAATGGGGAACATGTGTTTTTTTTTTGTTTTTTTTTTTTTTTTTTTTTTTTTTTTTTTTTCTGTTTGGTGGAAATACCGTAAAACTGTTTATATCCACTATAAAAGGGGCGGGGGAGGGGTTTACTATCTTCCTATCCCAAAGGTTTCCTTTACCTCAGATCAACCCATTTTGGGAACAGGCACTTCTCTAATCCCTGGGTGCCTTTTCCTAAATGCTTTCACACATCTGCACCACTCTGTCCTGCATTCCTGCCATACCATCATCTTGTCCTAATGAAAAATAGCAGACTTCAACCCTGCCAAGTCCCTCTTTTTTTTTTTAAGACAAAATCCTGTTTATCAAAAAGAATTTCAGAAGTTTGTTGATTTTTTTCCATTCATTAACTTAAACTTTTGAAAAAAAAATGAAGAAGCTTTTGCTTTCCCAACTGTTTTCCCTTCTTGAGTAATAAGAAAACAAATATTTATATACCATCTGCCACCGGCATGTTCCACAGATGATCTGGCAGACTCATGTCTTCAGTTCACCCCTAGCTCAAAAATAAGGGTCCCATATCCTAGGTGACTTGCTCTGCAGCAGAAAGAGTGTTTTGGTTGGCTAAGGAATAAACACAGGAAGAGCAAAGCAAGGCCGAGCATAGATCTGTCCTCAGCTGGTGCTGAACACTGAGAGGACAAGTGAGCCCAGTGCAGTGCAGAATTTCTCCAATGCCTTGTGGCTGTTGTAGGGCTCAGGGGGCAGAGAGAGGTACAGTGTGGCAGGGCTGTGCTGATGTAGTGTCCTCTGAGTAAGCTGGACTTTGGCAGCTCTCTGTGGTGCCCTGTTAAGCAAAGCACACAGACCCACACAGTTTATTGCAGCCAGGCCTGGAGCAAGGACCTCTTCCAGACCTCCCCAGGGCACACAGTGATGCTACAGGACACCCCTGTAAAGCAGTGCTTTTCCTTGGTGCTCAAGCTATAGTGACACCTGTAGGAATCCTTTCACGGGGGGGTGAGTAAAACCTAAGTCATGGAAAGAAAGCCCTAATGAATCTGATCTTTTTAAGAGAGGCAGATATTCCTGCTCCCATTTTATAAATGTTGAAGAAGAAGGAGAGATGGACAAAAAAAAAGCCCAGCTGGTGGAAGCTGGTGGAGAAATCTAAAGTGCACACCCATCTTTTGAAGTTTCCTACTGCCAGGATGAGGAGAAGCAGCTGATAACCTCTTGGATTTCCCCAAGATCTGGAGAGGCTTTCACATCTCCAGTACTGGACAGATGAACCCACTTGGGTGGGTTCTCTTGCAGCTGGATAGATGAGGTGGGCTGCAGGCTCAGCAAACAGCACAAGGGCTGTGGAGTTGTCCTTTGGACTTCAGGTTATGTGCATGCACTGGTAACTTGGAAAAAACCTGTCATATCCTGATGAGTCTGGAAGGAAATATTATCCTAAACTGTAACCAGGTTCCTGAATGTGTTTGCTGAAGGTCCTGGGAGACTGGATATCAACAAAGAACAGCTGTCCAATCTCTTCTGGAGGACATTTCTGAACAGAGATGTGGGGAATACCTGTTTTGGAAAGAGTGGCTTCATCCAGCTACTCCTTGAACTTTGATTGCAGTGGTAAGCTTTTAGAGACGTATAGAGTACATAGGAGGGGAGCAGAATGATGAATAGCAATCAGTATGCAATTTTGGCTTAGGGCAAAGTTAAATCTTATATTTTCCAGGAGAATATTATTTCTGGTGGTTTTGGTGTTTTGCGTTAAAGAACAAGTTCTGAAATTCCATAGATAACACTTTTTCCTATATTTGCCCCAAAAGGGGGAAAAAAGAGAAGGCCATTCGTAAAACCTTACCCTTTGTTTCTTGTGGAAGACAGCAGAAAATTTGAGACCAAAGCATCAAATGTTTCACTTTTCATCAAATCCATGGAAACGTCATTTTTTCCAGGTTTACCAGAGCCACAAATATGTTCACATAAGCTGATACACCAGTACAGCTAGTGGGCAGGTCTACAGCCAGCAGTAGTTGGCACTGCCCTGGGGTATACTCGTTACCTTAGCAGCTTGCCAACCAGGGGATCATTTTCCAGATGATTTGAATGGAACTATGACAATTTGTATCCACTGAGGACCTGGCCAACTTGAGTGATACCCACCCAGGAGGACTTGCTCTTGCGGAACTTTACCCTTATCTTCTAAACCAACTTGCCTGCAGTGACTCACCTTTTTGTCAGGTCCTCAGCTGACCTGACGTTTCCTCCGTGAAATGATATATTTATATACGTGCCATTTCCTCCATGGCAATGCATTGTGTGACTTTGTGACATATCTGGCAAAGCTCCACGGGGCGGGTCCAGTCTTGGTAAAACTCCAGCAAAGGAACACGGCAGAGGTACTTGTGTTTTTCAGGATGAACAGTAAAAAAAAAGGAAGAAAAGCAAGCAAGTGGATGAAACTAGTGGAATCCTAAGATGAAAGAAGAGATGGGGTCATTGCTGAATGACTATAACAGACCTCGGCTGAGGTTACTGATCTGTGACAACCTTGAAATCTTATAGATACTCTGTTTTTTCCCCACAGTCTGCCAAGACCTTGCTGACACATTCAGCATAAAAAACGAATGAGCATATGCTGGTTTCTGGATAATCCTCTTCTAATGTACTTGGTGCTTTAGCATGCAGAAAGGGAAGGCTCCATCTTTTTGTCTTTTATGGGAAGCTGGTTAGTCCTTATCCCCTTTTGGTCCACAGACTGAACTTATCCAGTTCCTGTCCTTTGTGCCTTCAGGCAATGGGAGCTTTTCTAAGTGTGCTGTTTGTGATGCCTTCAGGGCTCATCCCAATACACATATATATGTAGTCTGTAACAGCTTTCAAAGAAATACCCTTACCAGCATGACCTGTTGTTCTCTGGACACTGGTGTCTAAGCAAATAGTGTTGCCAACTTCAGGTACCACAAACTGCATTTGCTCTTAGAAGAGCAAGGCAGGAAAAGTTGCTGTAAAGTAGGGAATTAGAAGACAAGAAGCACCACTGCTGGGCTGAGAAAGCCACAGCATGCTAGTCCTCAGAAATGTCCACAGCCAAGCCTAGGTTCATCTCAAAGAGGGTAGAAATCCAAAATGTGTGGATCTAGGGGGGTGTACTCAAAGAGGAGAACAAACCCACCCATTTTGGATTTTCTCACAATTGAGAGTGTGTGCAGAGTTGGCTTCTCATCACCATCCCACCCAAGCCTGCCTGTCTCCCTGGCTTCCCTTCTCCATCAAGGAACCTCTGCTGCAGCTGAGGAGAAGCAACGTGGGGTGAGGGAGCTGCTGTTCAGAGTGACCATGCATACCAGGGGTTGTGCTGTAGCATTTTCTCACCAAGTCTGTCTTGTTTCAGCTATGCTTGTAGCCATACATGCCTTTTTTTTTTGTTTTTTTGCTGGACACTGACTTTGAACTCCATGATATTTTTCTACTTCAATTCTTTTGACAAATGACTGTTCAATCTAGGCCTCCCCATACCCCCTCTCTGTTTCTCTTTCTCTTGGATCTTAGCCACTATTGGGTTTTTAACCAAGGTCTTTGACAGATATCTTCAAAGCAACCTGTTTCCATATTCAGCTTGAGATCAGTTGTAAGTTATTCTGTGGCCAGCTTTTTTTTAATGCGATCTCTGCTTTAGAGCATATTGCTTATATGTTTCTTCTTTGTGGGCAGAGAAAAAGGCATTCCTCTGATTTCTGGCCTGTGGTATCAGAGCTAGATTTCTCCCTGCCAAGCACCTCAGGACTAGCAGCTGTCAGACATAACTTGTGTCAGACATCAGGTTGCCAGTCTGACTCGTCCCACAGTGATCCTATAGCTTTCTAGGTACAGCATGGAGTACTATAAAAACTTCCCATATTTTTAGTATTTCAGCCTTGGTAAAACATCCAACTACTTTGTGCAGCCACCAGATAGAGTTTTGGGATTTTTTTCCCTTATTCTGGTGTTCAGCAGCCACCTAGCACTTTCGTGGTCTTTAGATAAACCTGTCTCAGCTACATCTCCTCCAAAAAAAAAGCAACAGACCTGCAAGGGCAGCTCCCTCTTTGAAAAGAGAGGTGCAGGGCCCCTTTGAGAACCTGGTACATCCCATCTGAACCTGTTTAGGGGGGTGAGAAGGGGTGGCACTTGGCATTAATAAAAGGTGGAAGAAGCACTCAGCAGTGCTTTTGGATGCCTGTGTGATCTCCTGTGAAGGAGGGTGTTATACAGAATAGGGGTAAAGGAAGAAAGCAAAGCAAGGTCTTTGCTGGGAAAAGGATGAGGAGTGGTGCTGTGTCAGAGGAGTTCCTCTGAAAGCTTCCACAAATCGGGGCTGAAGAAGACTACGGTCAGTAAACATATTAGTGTATTGTCATCCTAACTTCACATAGGCAGGTGAGGAAAGGTAGGGAGATCTCCAAAAGATGCCTATGTGTTTTCCTCTACCATGAGAGAAAATATACAGGGAGACTGGATGTTATAAAGAATTAAAAATAAGGAGGGGCTCTTCCATTATGTCTTTTATGCAAGTCCACAAGGTGAAGGCCCTGCAGGCAATCTCTAGGCAAAGTACTTTGAAATTGTTGTAGGGGAGAGCTGAAGTGACTGATGGCACAAGAGATGGCAGACCAGTTTGGGAGATAACAGGAGATGTGAGAAAAATCAGATGTGTATCTTAATGCACACCAACTGGGAGTTAAGTACAGGATACTGAAGTACCACGTTGCTGGATGTGGGCTGTCAGTGCTCCTCTGAAGCCCAGGGGCAAACCAAAATCTCTGATTTCCTGTGCTTAGAGGGAAACTTGGGACAGATGGGCAGGAGGGGTGAGAATTGCAGTAATTCCAGCAGTTTTGAAAACCAGGTGACCTCGGAGAATTTGAGAGAAGGCAAGTTTCTGAACCTCTAAAAACCTATGTGATTGCTGATTTTCCTTCATAAGTCTGATTCAAACCTGCTTGAATTGTGTTAGTTCTTGTTATTTGTAGTCTGTAGCTTGACTTACAAAAAAAAAGTGGGAAGAAAAACAAACCCTGAGGAGAAAAGGAACAGACCCAAATCCACAACACATCAAGTGGCCGTGTAATAGCACATTGCAAATCGGTTCACCATGGGCTTGCAGATGACTTAATAGTATAGAACGGCCCACAATGCTCCAGTGACTCATTGCATGGGCTATATCTGTTCAAACTCACCATACTGAGTAAGAGAGATCTGCCTTCAAAACAACCTCTAATAAATTCTGTTGCTTTGAAATATCCCTGGTGCTTTCGAGAGAATCATGGCATATCTCATGCTCTGAGAATACCTCAACCCACTCTGTGGGGCTCTGGTAGGACATGCAGGCAGTTCAGCCTCCTTCAAGCCAGACTAAAACACACCTTGAGCCAAAAGGGACTTGAGAGAGTTCCCCACAATCTTCCTGAGGTGAGTGAAATAGATGGTTTGGGACAGAAGCATAGTTGAGGTGTATTTCTCATCGTCTCCTGCTAGCCAAGGGATGGGAAATGCTGCATTTGTTGATTCTGGGCACTGGGCAAGGAGCTGTAGAGCAGTCCCATGCCAAAGATGCCCCCATGCCTTGCGTGTGTGAACCATCACCAACATCCAGCCTGTTCCCCTGCAGAGCTTCCCGGTGCATTGCTTGTGCTTGATTACCTTGGACCTTGACTTTAGTTGGGTTGTATTGGTACAGCCTAGCACAACGTAAGGTCTTAAATTCCCTACCTTCCTCTCTGCCTCATAAATCCATTACCTGGATATATAGCAGCAACTTAGTGCTGTCAATAAAATAATTGCACTGGTAGCATTAGTGGAAAGAGCACAAGTCACATCAGTCCCACTGTGTATGGTGCTACAGACACATGCACAAGAGGTAGGATGCCCTGATCTGCAAGATCTTGGCTGTGGAAATAAACTTCCTAAAATCACTTTTAAATGGAATGTCTTATTTTTACAATTTAGCCCAGACTTCCTTCTGCCAGCTTGTTTTTTTTCCCAGTGAACTTAGCTTACCACAGGTTCTTAGTTTTAACTAATTACCAAAACTGACAATTTCCCTCTGATGTCAGTATGGGTTTTGCCTGTGGAAGGACTAAATAAGACCCTCAGGATTACAGTGTTCCATAGGTTTTAGGAGAGGGGACTTTTTATATTGCTTCGGTGAGGGTGTGTGAGAGGGTTTGATAGAAAACTTTCTAGCTCAGCTCTCTTTGGTTACTTTTTCCATGAAAGGTAACAGATGGTCATTGTGACGTGAACGTTATTCCAATATCCACAGAGGAGGAAAAAGGACCAGCGTGATCCAAACTTACAGGTTAGTTTATTTTAAGTTATTTTTTGACGTCAATAGGCAATGATATATATAGCAAAATATTTTTCCTCCTTACTGCAGGGCCTTTAAAAGGATATCTTTGTTGTCTTAGTTGCCATAGCAGTGACAAACGTGGATATATATCCATATGCACATGTATCATTCGAGGAGGGATTCCCCAACCCTGGGGCTGATTGTGTTGGCCTCTGTGCTTGTATTTCCTCTTCTTTCTGCTGTCTGAGGTGCTCCAAGGCACTAAGACAGCTTGTGAAACGTCCCCAAGTTGGAAAATTAGTGTTTTCAGTCAACCATCTTGAAGCGTGGGCCTTATCATGTTTTGCAGGGCTCTGTTGTTTAGTGCTTATCTCTGAAAACAGGTAGCAAAGGCTGGGCAGAGCAGAGCTGCTCCTCTGGTGCCAGGTGATTGGTGTGTGAAAGAGATGACAGACATTTGCAGTCTGATGGGGCTCCATAAATAAATTAGGAGGCTATTAGTAGTAAATGCGCTGTTTTCTATTTAGATGGGTCCACATGTGCCCAGATTGTGCTGAAAGGCCTTTGACGTTTTTAGCTCATCCTCACCTTGGAATAGATTTTTATCTCTGTGCTCACGTTTCAAAACTGTTCGTCACTTTCAGCAACCTACTAACATACTCCAGAGATACTCCCTCAGTGATGTCTGTCACTGTTTTTCCCTGCATTTTCCCTGCCCTGAGCTCTGCATCCTGTAAACAGCAGGACTGTGATCCAGACCTGGAATGGTCCCTGAGTGCAGCCCTTAAGAAGTGAAACACTTGAAAAAAGTTTCTTGGTCTCCTTCTGACCAAGTTCAGTTGTCACTCAACTTGAGGCCCCCCTGTGCTGGTGAAGGGAGAGGATTAATACACAACAACGTCCCAGAAAGCAGAAGCAGGGGAATCTGAAAACCTAACTAGCATACTTTTTGGTTTAAAACTCTTGCTTCCTAGTGTTTCTATTTTCCCAGTGATTTTCATACTGGGTCTTTTTCATTTTACCTATCCAAACCTATACTTCTGAATGCCCACAGCCTGCCAAAAATCAGCTTTTCCCTTTTTGCCTGTTTTTGTTGTTACCAACAAGTAAGATGCTGGAATGAGAACTTGGCTGGCCATTGTGTTGATGACAAATGAAAGAGAAGCAAACACAGCTTGCTTGTCTGCAGCTTCAGTGGTTCAGCAGAGCTGGCAGTAGTAAAGACATGTTATTTGTTGATAAAACACACAGAACTGAACTCTGAGAAGGAGCTGAGACAGTATCTCAGTGCAATCATCTGCCTGTGCTGCCTACACCTGTGGAAATCCCAGCTTCTTGTGCTGGCTCAGCCTAGAGAAGTTGTAATGGGGCACAGTTCCTGCTGGGTCAGGTCAGGAGGTAGCACAGGGCAGATCATGACGTGCCACTTGCAGCCCTGATGTGCGTGTGTATGCACACTCAGTCCTTGTCAATGTAGCTTGTGTGTTCACATCCATCTCTACACATATATAAACATACACACACGTGTATGTGTGTGTGTCCATGTACATGCATGGAAATGCCATGCAAGGAGTGAAAGCACCAAGTGCCCCGGTGTGCAGGGCAGCTAATTGGTGCCCTCTGAGTTTTAATCCCACCTTCACCAGTTCTCTACACGTTGATCTCACTAATACTGTTTAATCTCCTCCCCTTTGTGCCACTTCCCTGGTGAGCTTGAGAAGTCTTCATTCAGGGGCTGTCCTTCCATGTGTGTGTGCCCAGTGCCCAGCATGGGAGGCCTTACCCAGAGATAATTTAGCAGCTACTGAGCAAGCTGCTGCCTGAAGGCATTTGAGGATCAGCCTTCAATGAGATTTTGGAGCAGAAGCAGGACCTGTGCTCTTAGTGGTGTGGTAGCTCCTGTAGTTAAGGATCCTCAGAGCAAAACAGGGAAGAAAAAGGTCTCATGCTTTGTTTGTAGAAGTCCTGCCTCTAGCACAGGCAGGTTTAGTGCCTGTGAAGAAAAGAGGTGCTAGTGTCACACTCAGACATTCTCTTGGTGCTTTGGGCTATGCTGGTCATAAAGGACTCTGTGAGTGCATGCAGTGCAGTACTGCTTGCAAAAAGGTGCATGCATGCATGCCAGGCTGCAAAGTCAATGGATTGCCAGAAAGCTCAGCAGCCCTCTGAGGTCAGGGATAAACACTTACCTTACTCAAGCAGTTGTGACAAATGCATGCTGGGGCAGAGGTGCACCTCAGGGTAAAACCCTCATATTTCTTGTGCTTCAAGAGCATACCTTTGCATGGTCACTGCTAAAGAGTGACTCCCTGGGTCATAGTCCCTTTGGGGCTGGATGTTGGGGTGCATCTGATGGGTGATGGGGGCAGATTGTCCTTCACAGTGCATGTGTGTCCCAGGAAGGGATGGTAGGAGCTGGCATGGTGTCTAACAGAGCTCTGTGGGAAGGGGTTCTGGAATGCAGCATGTATCAAATTCTCATAATTATGGTGGTAGCTAGAGCAGGAGGAGACAGATTTGGACCATAAAGCTGGCAGCCTGAATAGCCAAGATGGCAAGGAATGTGGAACCATGGAGGGGAAACGTGACTTTCCAAGGTTACACGGTGGGGTGGTGGGATAGCCAAGAAGAGTGGCCTGACTCCTAGGGCACTATCTTAGCAACATGACCACATTCCCCTTGGTAATAGGAGCCATGCTGAACCTTTGCCAAGAACCATCTTTGCTCTGCTTTGAATAGTCACCATTTTTGAGGGTTTTTGTGGGGGAAAAGGAGTTGAACAGTAAATAAACCCATTCTTTTCTACTTCTAGAGGTATTAAAAGCAGTAGTGTTGGAAGCCAGCAGTATTATTGGTTTTCTTCATTGCTCCAAACCTTCTGGAAGGCAGAAGACCTTCACCTCTGCTGGTGTTTCTTCTAAGGCTGCTGGCTTTGCTTTGAAGCTTCCCAGTTGCTGGATGCTTTTACAAGACATATTGTCGCTTTTTTGTTTGCTTACTAGACTCAGTGGTGGAAAACAAGACCATAACAAACCTGCCTTCTCTCCGTTTTAAAAAGTTGCTCTATAAGTCAAGGCCCTTCAATATGCAGCAGTCGGTAGTCTCCATCCATCCATCCATCCATCCATCCATCCATCCATCCATCCATCCATCTATCCATCCATCCATCCATCCACCCATCTGATTTTACTGACTTGATAATACACAACAACAACCTCTACCTTGAAAATAAAACATCAG
The DNA here is from genome assembly GCA_013400855.1 of Buphagus erythrorhynchus. NCBI lineage: Eukaryota > Metazoa > Chordata > Aves > Passeriformes > Sturnidae > Buphagus > Buphagus erythrorhynchus. The sequence goes on along the minus strand of VZTT01017576.1, from coordinate 43,381 downwards.
ACCCTCAATTACTTTTAAATAGGTTGGTATGGAGTTTATGGGTATTAGGGATACTGGTCCAGGCTCTGAACAACAGAGCCCATTTAATTTCAAGAGCTGAATCTCCACAAAATGTTCACAATAAAGCCCCAAACTAGGTGCAATAAACCTAACACCAGCCAAGTTTGCAAACCCAAGCTGAATTGCAGGGAAGCCCAGGGCCAGGTTTCCAGTCAGCTTTGAAGCCACAGTTTTAAAGAGGCTCCTGATCAGGATTTTGATCTTCTCACAGGCTGTGCTTCAAGCGATTTCCACTAGCCAGGATTTGAGCTCACTGCTGCCAAATCCCAAACCTGCTTAGGATGGAGTAGTGACAGTGTCCAGAGGTGAGTTTTAGCCATTCCTAACACACAGTTTGGTGTAGGACTGGTGCCCCAGGGAAGGTTCTCTCAGTCCAGCCAGCAGCGTGGGCAGGGCTGAGTGGCAGGCAGCTTCCCCTATAGATTATAATGGTTTCATTTTCACTGGCTTTCAGCACTTGGCGTTTTGGGCTGAATTTCACGCCAAGTTTTAAAATCCAAGAGGCCCACAGGCCTTGTGGACATGCAAAACCACCAATGTAATGAAAATTGGTTTAAAATTGATTTAGTTAAAAAGAAAAAAAGAAAAAAAATTTCAAGCCACCATGTGGAAACACTTAGAAGAGTCAGTTATGAAGTTTAACCAAATGGAAGTAAATGCCTTTGAACGTGTCCATACAAAGCATTGGCACTAGAGAAAGGAAATCTATTTACCATGAATTTTAATTAAACTGGTTGAGATCTTTTTTAATAAGTAGTATCAAGTAAAATTTAGCAAAATAACAATACCCCTTCTTGGACTTCCAGAAATGCAAGAGTCTCGCAGTCACTTTTGTGAACTTTTTGAGACACTTAATGTATTTTTTTAGGGGGATGGGCATTGGTATTTCAGTCCAGGTCCTTGAATACATTTACTAAAATGCCCAAGCACCATTGATTTCTAAGAGGATCTAATGCCTTTAAGGATCTTGGTTTGTAGACCTCATGCTGGATAATCTGAAGAGAAGTTTCTTGGTCAGCTGAAAAACTGTGACTGGACTGCAGGATCCTAAATTACTTAAGTCCAGCAGCAATTTATTCTATCTTTAAGGTTTTGAGGCTATGAAGAACTGTAATAAAAACACATAGGGGAGGGAGATGCACTGTAATCCCAAGGTCTCCAGCCTCTCATGGGTTTGTGGAAATCATCTCCAGGTGTGGCACTTAGTGGTCCTTGCTTGATGTCAAACCTGTTTGGTCAAGGCATAAGGTTGAGTGAATATCTTTATTTTGGGTGATTTCTGTGCAGACTGGGTAATTTCCCATTGAATAGAGAGCACTCAGTGCACTCTGTACTAGGATTCAACATGGCAAAGAGCCAGCTTCAAGTTTCCAGGTAGGTTGTCCCGGCAGCGGCATGGAAGAGATTTGTGGCTGATGTTGCTGAGCTCCCAGTGGTCTTTGTCCCACAGCTGTTTTGTTCTGTGTATTTTGGTTTCTTGTTGGGTCTTTTCCCTTGCTGGGGTTGTCCTGCACTGCCCTACCTGCAGTGGCACAAGCGCAGGATACTTCTGCTCCCTGTCTTTCCCTTCAGCATCTGTCCATGTACACAGCTCTGCACATAAACACAGCGGTCTCAGAAGGGATGTGATCAAAAGGTTTTAGAAGGGCTCTGCATGTTATGAAATGTTTTGAGGCTCAGAGCCCAAAGAGGGAACTCCATCATGAATTCCCCATGTATAACTAATTTGGGAAAAGGGATTAAAATGGGACAGAGCCTCTTGCTTTTTCTCCCCCCTCCTCGATGGCCCCTTTCAGAAAATTAGGGGGCCCCTCTCCAAGGAGAAACTGTTGAAAATTGCACACTGCTTTCCCTTCCCCTTCCTCCTGAACATAGCCAGAACAGCAATATACATTTCTGAGGTTTGGCAGCAGCATCTGAAAGCATGTTTTTTTGCCAGAGAGGACTGGCTGATGGGGGCCAAAGTGCATGTGGGTTAGGGGGACACTTGGAGAAGAGATGGGAAGGCACCTGTACCCTCTCTTCCTACCACTGCTATTACAGATCTTGTTTCCACCATTTCCCAATTGGTACCTGATGATCATGTTTATTCTCTGGCTTATATCATTGCTGGAATGAGAGCCATCAGGCGAGATTTGTGCCTGAGCTTCAGTTTCATAACAAAAGCAGAGACAGTTGTTCTTGCGACAGACCTCTCTTGGACTGAGCAAAAACATGTACAACCCATGTGCGGTCCATACAACTGAGAAATATGTTAGCTGAGCTTGTTCAGAGCTAGTGATGATCCTGTTTATGTTAAGCTTTCCTCTGCTGCAGCATCACTGCCTTCCTCCTCCCAGCCCCATCTCCATCCTGCCTGATGCAGCACCAGCCCCAGCAGCTTGGTCAGAGCCCCTTTGGTCTGCTTTGGTTCTGGTTGCTGTGATGTCTAGACTGCTATCTGGTGCTGCAGGACACACACATGTTTTTAGCACCATGCTGAAGTCTAGTGATGTCATCTCTTATGGCTCAGAGGAAGAAATTTCCATTTCATTTCCGAATTTTTTATGGAAAGATTTTAAAAGTTTGGAAGGGGGATGTGTGGAAATTTTGATGCCCAATGAATCTGAAACTCAAAGTGTTTTCGTGGCTCGCAAGCTCAAAAGCCCTTCCTGCACTTCCTCCTCTGCACCTTTCTTTTCTTTGAAAGGAAAAGGGAGAGGAAAAACAGAAGAGGACAATAAAAGAGTTTCTCTCCCCTTCTAAACAGCGCTTTTGAAATATTATAAATGAAACTCTTTCTGAGCATTTTGTTAGTATTGAAAAGAATTATTTAGTTAGAAAGAAGTCTTTATTTGACAAAAATTCCAGAGTATTTCCAATTATTAATATTCATTTATGGGCACAAACCTGCCTTTTGTTGTGCATGTTTGATGTGGAGGTTCCAAGCAGCAATATGAGCTTACAAATGTTTCCTTATTGTCTGTCATCATATTTAAGAGAATAAATATGTACATCTAGCTTGTCACCTTCCTCAGATTGGGATGGGAGGAGGCATTCATGCTCCAGTGATCTATTGTCCCGTGGTTAAACTCTGCTAAACTTCCTCTGCCAGTCCACAGCAGAAGGGTAGATGGAGCTATTCCTGCTGCCTCCAGAGTTCAAGCCCCCATCAGAGGAGCTGCAGCCATCAGCGTGGGAGAGGAGACAGGGGCTGCTTTTATTCATGTTTTTACATGGCTGGGTTCCACTCTGGCAGACGGGAGAGACTGAAGTCTGAAAGCCATGGGCTGATAAGTGGTTTTTGAGAGATAAGATATGAAAGACTCTGTAATTCTGGAAGAGAGTGTTGAATAGTTTATATGTGTAAGTCCAGATGTTCAGTAGAAGGAGCTGTTCCAACCCTTCAGCTGAGAATGTCTGCTTGCACGTGTATGGTCTGATGTGCTCATGGCAATGGCCAAGCAATATGGTCCCCAGGAGCACCAAATGGAGCACCGAGTTCCCTGTGGAGCTCGGGGAAACCACAGGCTTAATGCTCAGGTCGTGTCCCATTGCCATTTTGCTTTGACAGATGTATTCCACTGAGAAGATGAGGATGTTTTCTGATCACAGGAGCTGCACACCTCTTGGTCTCAGGGGCTGCCTTGCTGGTCCGATGGGACACTAATTTACTACTGGCCCATTAAATGCTACCCACACATGGCTGGTATGTATGCCTAAGTCTTCCAGAACACAGAGAGGCTCAGTTATAGACTCCCTGATTTCTCCCCTGTGTAATGAGCAAGGTATAAAGAAGCTCTCCACTCACATCTGATGGAGCTAAGGTGAGAGTGGCCACTGCAAGGCAGGAAGAGGGTTTGTCCCTCCTTCTAGTGTCAGGATCTGGAGCACAGTTCTGGTATTTGGTTATATAGCCTGCTCACCAGCAAAGCTGTGTGAGTATACCTCTTCCAGAAAGTGTTTTTCTTGCAGAGGGAAAGTTTGTGTCCAGAACAGCTGGACCACTTAACTGCTCTTGAATGTGAATCATAGCTGAAGGAGGACTGCATTTAACTAGAAGTGTATCTTATCAGCAGCCCGTGTCTCAAACATGCAGTCACAGGGTAAAGGCTGTTTGAGTCAGAGAGAGGTTCAGGGCCAGGTTCCCAGGATCTGTCAATTGGGGATAGCTTCCCTAAAATGGATATAGCTGTATTGATTTAAATAGGGTGGGAATTTAGCCCTGAATATTCTGCAAGTACGTGGACTGTCATTGACCATGATTTTTCCAAGGAGGCACATTGTTTTTTGTCATGAGCAAGATCATTGCAGACAGGGAAACAGATAAGCAGTTGGATTTTCCTTTGGGCCATGATTTTTGGAATAGATGCATTGGTTCATCTAACATGAGTTTGCTTTGTTGGTGTTTGAATGGAAACAGAAAACATCCGTACTTAATGGAGCCTCTTCAGAACCAAACTCCCATAATTTATCTATTTGTCTCTATTAGGAAATTTTATGTGGGGCCCTTGGACATCTTAATTGGTAAGCATCACCAGGTTTTCCATGTGAGCTCAAGGGCAGGTTATCATTCACCAGAGGATCTAAGTGAGGTGGTGGGGATCCCTCTCTTCTCTGCAGGGTTGGATGTCCCCCAGGGAGTTCTTTCTGAGTTTTGCCTGCTGCTTGCATGCACAGCCTGCTGACTCTGCTGTCCCCACTGGTGGCATGGTGACCCTGACAGGGTGTGTGGTGGGCAGTGAGGGGTGATGGCCTCTTGAGCACGCACTTTGTGTTGGGCACTCACATGTCATGTAGTGGCTACTCTTTGCCCATGGGGATGCCCTGCTGAGAGCCAAGCAAAGCATGATAGGCTCATGTGGAAAAGAGATTGTGCCTGCAGGAGCTAAGGTAGGAATGGTTAAAATGGGGTGGGGAAAGACCCTTGGCCTGAGAGTGACCTGGTTGCTGGCAGCATGAGCAGCACGTGGTGCTGTGTCATTGTGTCCCTGTACAGCAGTGTTCTACCTACCTCCTAAAACCCTCCTTGCCTGCCACAGGCCTTCAGGCACCACCAGCTGCTCCTGCAAGCTGCAGCCACAGAGAAGCATGACCACAGCACTCTTCTGTTCCACATTACAGCCCAGGATCCACCTCTGTTGCCGTTAGCGTGCATTCCTCACTCTGATTCACAGTGGCATCTCTCTCTGCTTCTTATTCATTACCCAAACATCTTGGCGAGCAGCGGCCTGTTAGTGGCTTTGGTCACTTGGCACAGGCATTGGAATCTCATGGTAAACCCAGAGACACTTTATGGAGGTGTAATATCTTGGTTTTGGTTCCCATTGCATTTTTGTAGCACAGAGGCCAAAAACACATCAAAGAAGCGAGTTTGGCAGTAAGCACCGACCCTAAATTCATTACACTCCAATTAGGCCGTTAAGAAGAGATAAAAGAAGCAGCAAAACTGAATGTCCTCCTCAATTTCTGTTTGCTGAGGTTACTTCTCTCTTTTGTGGTCTGGGTCCCTGGGTATCTTAGTCCATCAGGACCAAGTGTTGTGTGCTTAGGGACAGCTGAGGCATCCTTCTCATTAAAGCCATGATTGGATCAAAATGCCCAAGGAAGAGCGAAAGGTTTCTCTTTTTGTGCCTCCCTTTGGGATGAACAGCTTTTGCACTCTTTCACCTCATTGTCCTGGTCCCCTTCTTCATCTCCAAGGATGTGGATTCCTTGCTGCAAAGCATGAAGGCCAAGACTTTGGGCAGCTGCGGGCATTGTCTCTTGCAGCATCCTTTGCTTGGATGGAGTGTCTACAGCTGTCCCTTGGTCAGAGTCAGTCCTCTGAGCACAGAAACAAAGCAAAAATTACTAAGATACGGATATCAAGAAAGAAAATTAGTAGTTTGGTTGCAGCCTGGGGATTTGGGTGATGAAATATTGCATTCCAGTATCCCCTCTCGATGGTTTATTAAATTGGCAGATCTCTTTAAATTGTATACCACTGCTTCCCATACCACCAAGTACAGGAACAACCAGGGTTTGAGTAGCAACAGCATCCATGGCAAAGGCTGCCCTTGCTGTTAACTCCTGGCAGAAGCAGTTGCAAATAAAGTAATCTTTTTTATATTTGCCAATATTTTATTTATGATCTAGATGCTTAAATAATGGTAAAGTCTTCTAGAGAGAATCAAAAAAGTTTTACAGACAAACAAAATTGCGTCTTTTAACAAACATTGATTTTTGCTTTTGAAAGTAGTGTCAGTTTCCCCTGACATCTTGAAAAGTGAAAACTCCCTGTAGTCAGACAGAAAAATGAGGATTTCCAAAACCATTCAGGAATGATTAGTTCAGTTCAGAAAACCTGTGAAAATTTCTTAACAGCTTTATGGATAACACCAACTCTATCTTCAAATGCATCTGGCTTTGGTGGATAAAGAATATTTCTGTTTGTTAATGTGAGCTAAAAGTGCCTTTTCATAAAAAAGTGGAAAACATCACAGTAGGGCCATGGTCTCTCTGTGGGACCAACTGGGATGTCCAGAACTTGACTAGGACAGGGAGGAAAGTGAAATTTTCCATGAGAAACTCCTGCATGTAAATGATGCATCCAGATAAGTGTCTCTTAACTAGAGGGTGTGTGGCTTTGCCTCAGCTCCCTGACTTTTCTTCAGGGTACAAACCATCTTCTCCTGCACACGTCTAGTGGTCATGGGAAGGAAACCTGTGAACATGGGTTAGTCTTCAATCATATCCTCTCTCCTGGATGTCTCTGGTGGCAATGACCTCAGGCATCAGCATGCCATGAGTCTGCCATGCAGTTTAGACATGGCCTCAATACACCCATTTCAGTCCAGTCTGTTCTTTCTGAATGCTGTGTGACAAAAAGGTAACAGATCCACTGCATGAAACACCTTGGGTAACAGTTTCCTTGATGGCTGGGACAACTGTCAATTTGTCAGATCTTATTAAACAAAGAAAATGAACAATCCTATTCTTCTTTTCTTTCTCACCCCTTCCTTTACCATGGCCTTGGTGACAAAAGCTGGCTTTGTCTTCACTGGGAGAAAATGGGGTGGCCCATGCTAATCTTGTGCTAAGTAACAGGGAAAGGACAACTGCTGTGGACAGGCACCGGTATATATTCTGGGTGGGTGGGGGCCCTGGACCCTCATGTGGGAAAGGACATTTCCCCATCATTCAATTTATTTCTGGCTCTCTGCAAGTCTGCAAGACAGGAAAGAACTTCTCTCTTCCACCACATGATCTTTTTGTCTTTGAAGCATTCAGCTTTTTTGTTGTTGTTTGTAAAACCAGTCTCTGAAGAATCTCCGCTCCACATTCACACACGTGATCAATGAAGACTTCCAGAAGAAATTTGGGTTTGGCTGGAAATTGCATTCAAAACCTCTCCCTGCGGAGGAAGATGAAAAGATTCCTGCAGGTTTTCACCTCTTCTGCCAGGAACTGTAGTTCTTTGGATTCACTTGAGTGACCCATCAACTTCCCATACTCCCTGCTCAATCTGTGTCACTCTTTTCCAGCTAACAGGCATCCAGTGCTCCAAGAAAGAGTTGTCAGCTGGGTTACAGCAATGTCAGGAACTAAGGACAACCCCTTATTGGTAAGGCATTTTGAAATCTGTGCCTCACATGTTGATAGTTAGAAGCCCTTCTTCCACTGCACATACCTTGATGTAGCTGTGCCCACAGCTGGGGTAAGAGGTACCAGGGCACCTCCTGCCCTGCCAGCAGCAGCCAGCTTTAGCCTCAGCAATGAAATCATTAAGCAGGTGGAAGCCTTGCTTCTTCCCATTTGTAATGTCTATGCTAGAATATTTCATTAATGAAATCACTGATGTTTATTACCTACTAAATGATCTCTCTCTCCAACAATCTCTGAGGGTTATTACCACAAAGACTTGCACAACAGATGTTAAAAGCCATCACTTTAAATCAACATATACTTTTATTAAAAACAAAACCAAATGTTTTTTTTTTTTTCTAATCCCTGCATTCCAGTCACTAAAGCTGAGATAATCTTCTGGAGGAGCTAATGGATATTGTTAATATCTGGATTGAATTTATAAAGAGCTAGGAGAGAACAAACAGGAGAGCAGAGACAACCAGCAGCAGCAATGAAGACAATCTGTTGTGCTTTACTAGCAGAGCTTTATTTATGCCAGCCATTTCATCCATTCAGGATGATGCACAAGATGAAGTTGAGTATTTGTAATTATGCCTTGCACTTTTTTTTTCCTGACTCAGGATCCCAGATTTAAGGAGTTAAGCAACTGTAATGTCAAGAGTGCGTATTTGTTGTCAGCCATTTTTCATTCCTTGTGGTTTGCTACAGAAATCTAGACAGGCTTTTGTTTGTGGTCAGTTTAATGCAATTTGAAACTTTTGTAAAGGTGACTAAAGGTCTGACATCTTCAGTCAAAGCTTATTTTTTCCCCCTGCTCATGAATGGAGCCAAGTCCAAGCAAGAACAGCCTAGGTTCAAATCTTTCTGATGTACTGGTGACTGCTGAGGATGAAGGATTTGCTTAACTTCCCGAGTGACACAAGGAGCAAATGAAAAGCTTTGGATCCTGATTGTATTGAGTAGATGTTGTCACTAGTGAGCTCTAAAAAGCCAGCAATACCTCACGAAATTGAAACAACTGCACTTTACAGTGCCAGTGGTGGTGCATAATCCATGCTAATGTGAATGGTGATACAAGATAAGCAGGGCAACATGAATGATGATCCAGGTGTGGCCTTGCTTTCCAATTGCCACAAAAAGAAGGTTTCCAGTTCAGACTTATTTATGTAGGGGACTTTCTCAAAGATCTCAAAAGATCTCCTCTGAATTGACATGTTTCCAGTTGATCTAAACTCAGAAATCAATTCTAGCATGTAGACTTCAGTGGAAAATGGTGTAATAAAACACATCTTGTGACATTTCATCAGGTACTGGAGAATAACTTTCTCCAAGAGACAATTTCCCTGATGCTTTTTTTTCCTCACTTTGGGTAATTTTGTTTTAAGACCTGCCGTGAGTCATGTCCATCGTAGTGGATTAGGAATGGTGCCTTTGGCATGTTTCAGAGTACTTGGTTTGGAAATAACGTTATGGTTTCTGCAAACAGTGTAAACTGAAGATGTGCAGAGTGCTCATTCCTAGAGCTTCAGAGTGCCCCTAGGGATGGCAGGGCTGGCAAACATGCCTCCCTGATTTCAAAACAGAGAGGAGGCAATCTAAACCCAGGGTGCTCTTCCCACCACTCTATCCATCCTTAATCATCTCCCAGTCTGACTGCACACCTTTTTGCAGTAGCCATCCAGTCTGCCTCTCAAGGACCTCCTTCATTGTCTTCACCTTTCTTAGATTAAGTAATGAGTGGCAAACACTATTTTTTCTTTTTTTTTTTTGTCCTCTTTTCTTCCCCCCCCCCATCTCCATTCCTTAGCACTGCAGAGCCTGATGTCACTCTCTCAACAGATCTGTGGGAGGTTCGTGCTGGGATTTTCCTCCCTGGGATAACGCACAGTGTTTACTGTCTGTTGGCTTTCCGGTGGTCTCCCTGCCTCCAGCAATGGGAGTCACGAGGTGCTTTCTCCCCCCGTCCCATGGTCTGTGGTATCTGTTGTTTTCTGAGCGCTGGAATCTTTGTCCCCGTTATGTAGCCCCAAACCTGACCTTGTCGGAGACCACACACGGGTGTCTCTGGATGAGAGGGGAATGTATGGAATGTTTTTCAATGAGCAGTTTATGAAATTCCTTTCCTATATGTTTCAGGAATTCTTTAAGTTAAAGAGCACAAACGTTTCTCCAAGGAAACTAGAGTTCACAGGAGCTCAAATGCAGGCACTTGTTTTTAAAAACATTCTTTATTAAGAAGGGGGGAAAAAAGGAGGGGGTGAAAAAGAAAAGAGAAAATGTAAACAAGAAAGCCTAATTCCCCACTCTGTAATGCACAGGCAGGAATAACAGCACAGTGGGGCTGCACTCCTCTGAGGCCTGAGAGCAGGCTGTGTCCTCCCACCAAAGGATAGAGCTGAACTGACCCTGTGTGTGCAGTACAGTCAAGGGGTGAGACACACAGAGCCTCGTCCTGACCCACAAAATGTGGGGAAAGAGGAAACAGCCTAATGCTGATTGTGGAGATGCCTGAGATAGGCAAAGGCAATGCTGAGGACAAGGGGATGCCTTAAATCCAAAAGATTCTCTTGAAGAGAAAGTGTATGGCTTTTAGACCTGTTTTCCTCAGACAGTGTTTTATATACTCACACATTGAAAATAGCGAAATCAGGTATTTATACAAAACTCAACAGAGGAAACCAGGGCCAAGATGTTTTTTTTTTTTCTTCATGCAACTGAAGTGCAGGGAGAAGAAGAGGGAGGGCTCTGGCCAGGGCACCTTCTGCAGTGCAGGGCTGAGTCCTCACAAGCTGAGGGAAACCAGCTCTGCCTTGGGTGTGTGCTCCAAGTGCTGAGCTATTGTATGATAAGGTGGTACCACCTCTTCCTCTGTTTGTGTTTTGGAAGAAAGTGGAGTTGCCATTGCATGTTTGAAGGGCCCTGGCTTTGGTGGCCATGCTCCAGGAGATCCTAGGGAGGTCTGGATGAAGGTGAAGAGGGGACGTGGACATGGAACTGCATGTCAAAGCTGAGGTGCTTTCAGGCATTCTCCAAAGCAGAATTACTGATTTTGAAAACCCAGTGGTTTCCAGGGACTGAGGAGGACCTTTGTCTGGGCCTCGCATACCTCAGTCCCACTTTAAGTACCTAGGTCCCTTTTTGGATCTGGGCCTAATCTGCTAATTCAAATCCAGCTTGCATGCGTCAGAACTGTAAGCCAATATAGAGTTGGCAGGAAATGGCTTTCCTATCCTGTGAACATTTTCAGGATTTTTTTTTTTAACTGAACCTGGGTTTAAAACTTGGGCCAACAGCCAGAATTTTGAAAATTTTTGCAAAATGAAAACCCAAGTTCTGAATCCTTTTCCTCTAACATCAGCTAAAACATTTGATTTCAATATTGACTTCTGCTTTGTGTTTTGTTCTTTTATTACCAGTGGTTTAATTTTAAAAAGAAAAGTGGAATTTAAAACTGGAGGGAGTTGGTTGAACTCTCTCTCCCCATCAGAAGTCATGGGTTTGACGGATTGGCATTTTCTGATCTGATAAGCACTTCATCAGAAACAACCGTAAGGCAATGAGCTGCAGCTGTTGGCATCTGATGGAAGTGGTCTGTAATAAATGAGTATGTCAGTGTAGTACAACGGATGAAAAACATAACAGCTGGTGTACACGGGCTATCTCAGCAGAGGCACCATCTCATAGACACAGGAGATGATTTTCCTTCTTATGAGGCATAGTTTCTTATCTCCTGGTTGAGGAACATGTGCTGTGACTTGTAGTATCACTGTGTGTGATACTACATGATACACATAATGGTGTGATGGACAAAGTTTGGATCAGGGACATTTCACCACTGTAGGCAATTTACCAACACATCCATAACAGTATCTTTCAACAATTAGCGGTATGGCTAGGGCTTCTCCTGCTGTATATAAATTTGAATTTTACTTTCTGTGCCTTCTTTTATGTTACTCTCTATGCCTGGCGCCACTTCTTCCCCCCTTGGTTCTGATCCAAAGACGGTTGGAATCAACCTAAGTCCTTCCAGCAGCTTCAGTGGGCTTTGGAGCAAATCCTTTGCATGCTAAAGAACCTTCGTCTCACCTTTCAGAATCACAGAACATTCTGAGTTGGAAGGGACCCACAAGCATCAGAGTCCAACTCTTAAGTGAATGGCCCATATGGGGATCGAACCTACAACCTTGGCATTATTAACACCATGCTCTCACCAACCAAGCTAATCTCAGGCATTTCCTGGAAAATACACTTCTTTCACAAAGCTTTTAAGCACAGCTGATCCCACGTAACTTTTGCATTACTTTGCAATAGACTTTCATCCAGTAAACTGTATGTGGGTCAACTGAAGGAAAACCAGGATTCACTGATCAGGGTTGCTCTGTGTTTGCTCTGTCAGAGCACACAAGCAAGAAAATAGGTGGTTTATTAGTACTGAGGATGAGTTTAAAAGTGTGGTAAGTGCCATCTAGGAATATGTCTTGTGTCATAACTCTTTCACTGTCATATATTCTTGAAGAGCTTTGCAGTTTCTTTCCCCATAATTATGAGAGACTTTTGGAACTAGAGAATGGAAATGTAACGAAAATGTGTGGGTGTGGGATGGCTCACTTCAGTGTCTTCTTGATTCCAGTGGCCAATAAATGAGAAATATACTGCAGTTTAAAAAATCTTATGTGCAGTGAAAGCCAGAGAGGTGTCAGATCTGTAGTCTTCCATCACACCAGGTGTTGTCTTTCCTTGGAGGGCAGTGAATGCTGTTGGCTTGCCATACAGCAGTTCTGATCTGTCCTTGTATGACACTGTGCAAACAGACCCGTTCAGGCTGTGCTGACAGAGTTTTCCACCATGTCTTTTCCATTATTCTCCACCCTTGTCTGTTCTTAATCCCACAGACACTCAGTATGTGTGCCATCTTTTCCCCCTCTCCTGCTCTCTGTCCCTTCTGTCTCCATAATGAGTGCTAGTCCTACAATGATGTTTACTGACCCAGAACTGCCTTTTGGGTAGCACAGATGCCATGCAAACACAAAATAATTGTCCTTGCCCTGAAAAGACTCTAGAAAGCTGGAGAAGATGCATCAGATTGAGAAAGGTGCTTGTTCAGGACTGAATGTCAGGTTGAAGAGAGAAGGCAAACCCAGTGATATGGTCGCCTTCTTTCTTCTTAGTCCCCTTCTTTTACTGTTACCCAAGTGATGGTTCACCTTACCATGGTCAGTAGAAATATG